>JAHWFP010069602.1:5541-29890 GCA_023313725.1 Lithobius niger | reverse complement strand
GATTTGTCACTTTTAGGGTGATTTCGTACGTAAACCTTAGTTCCTACTTCAAATTCTTGACCTGTTTTATGTTTATCTGCCTTTGCAGCACGATGTAATTTAGCTGCTTGACGTTTGCGTACTGCTCTCCTAACTATCGCACGCATGCGTGAAGTTAAGTTTAAGATGTGTAATGGGTAATTAACTTCGTCCGTGTGTACTTTACCGACAGGAGCTTCGGGCATTCGTAACTCCCTTCCTGTTGCTAACATACTCGGGGTGAAACCCGTCACCGAATCCGTTGCTGAATTTAATGCTAACTGTAGTTGCTTCAAACGCAAATCCCAATTTCTATGACCTGACTTTTCGTCTTGCACGTAAATTGCTAGCGTTTTTGTTAACTCTTTCATCCATCGCTCAGCTAGGCTGGACTTAGGTGAATAGACTGACAGAAATCTTGCTTTGATACGCCACTGTAGGCATAAATTCTTCATTATTTGCCCTCTCAAATTATTGGAGCTGTCGGAAAAAATTTCCGCTGGTACGCCATGCCGTGAAAACACTTCATCAATGAGTGCCTTTGCTATAGTTTTAGCTTCAGCGTTTCTTAGGGGAATTAATTCAACCCAATGACTCCACTTATCAAGTACCACTAGGATGTAAGTAAAACCATTTGTACTCCGTACTAGCGGGCCTTTCAGGTCAAATACAATACTCTCCCATGCTTCCTTTTCCGCTACTATCATCGTTTTAGCCTTCTTACGAGTCTGCTGCACCTTATGGACCTGACAAACTTTACACGTCCTTACGTAATTTGAAATCAACTTTGTAGCACTCACCCATGTGTACAAATAAAATATGCGTTTTATCGTCTTGTAAACACCCATATGAGGACCCGTAAACGTATCGTGTACTAGCTGAATGATTTTCTTTTGTAGCGAACGGGGCACCAAAATTTTCAAATTCGGCGCATCTACAACATCTTTATTTACATCCACATAAATTATTCCGTCACTCACAATTGACTTTGGCTTGTATTTCAACACAAATCTATGAACCGAAGGTGAATCATACTTTATTTCCTTCGTTTCTCCCTCCAAAGCTAACTTTAATGCCAACGTGTATTTATCTTTTAACGTTTCTGCTCTAATCTGATCAAGTGTAATCTGTTCAATATCCAACTGATTACACAAACAATCGTTGTTAAAAACGTAACAATTCTGTCCCGTTCGTTCATCCATAGCCGGTATCAAGATTGGATTAGTGATAGGAGTAAAGTCTCTCTCAGATTCGTATCGTCTAGACAATACATCCGCGATGCGATTCTGCGACCCTGGGACGAAGCAGATCTTAGCGTCCAACTGAGATAACTCCACAAGCCACTTCGCTAAGCGTCCCGTGGGTGCGCTTACCTTGCTTAAAACCGAAAGTGCCCTATGGTCGCTGAAAATTGTTATCACACCACCTTCTATGTATCTACGCCACTTACGCACTGCCCAAATAATACTCATTAATTCCTTTTCACTATTAGAAAATCTCTGCTCAGCAACTGTCAAACGTCTAGAGATTATATCTATGGTCTTCTTCTCCTTAGTGAGTGGATCGACCTGATATAAAATCGCTCCAGCCCCAGAGAAGGATGCGTCTGCCATAATTATCCAAGGCTGATTGTAATCAGGCGCTGCTAACAAGGGAGCGTCTACCAACATTTTCTTAATTTTCTGGTAAGCTTGTTCCTGCTTTGCCTCCCAGACAAATTTCGGAGTTTTACCTTTTAGCACCGAAAATAGAGGCGCTGCAATAGCCGAGTATGACATCACAAATCTACGGAAAAAACCCGCCAAACCGAGAAATTTTCGGAGCTCATTAATGCTTTTGGGGCGCGGCCAATTCTCCAGAATTTCTTTCTTACTAGGGTTCGGCAAAACCCCCTCACTCGTAACCTTATAACCTAATAGGGTTATCTCTTTCTTACAAAAGTCTGTCTTCTTTATGTTTATTTTGAATCCTTCACGACCCAAAATCGTTAGGGTGTCTTCGATCGCCATCAAATGCAACCGGAATTCCTGTGACATAATCGAGATATCATCAAAATAGCTCTGTACGTTCAGATAATGTAGAGGGGCGAGCATTCGCGAAACTGAGGCACAGAAGAACGCTGGTGCTTGTTTGATACCAAACATAATTTTGAGCGGTGTAAAATTTCCGAACGGGGTGCAAAAAGATGACACCTCACCTGCTCGTTTCGTCACCCCTACTTGCCAGTATGCTTCGGTCAAATCAAAAAGAGTAAGGTACTTGCTGTTAGGGCACCTCTGCACCATATCCTCAATTCTAGGGGTTGGAAAGTTTTGCATCTTGCTTATTTCGTTCAATTTATTGTATGCGATCACAAAACGCGTGGTGTTATTCTTCTTGGGAATGATAAACGCCGGAAAACACCATGCACTTGTGCTGGGGACGATAACCCCAAGCTCCAGCATCCGATCTACATGCTGACGTAATTGCAACTCTTTAAACTTTGAAACTGGATAGGGCTTCAACGCGATTGGTGGGTGATCGCCAACATCAATATCCATAACTGGGCTTATTAAACCAATTCTCGAACTGAACACAAATCTATATTTCATTAATACCTTGAACAACTGTTCTTTTTCGTCATCTGTCAAAACGTCACTCTCATTTACTTTATTACGAATGTCTTGCTCTGTGGCACAAAACTCATCTGGCTCTATGGGTGTAGCAGTCGCCTGGGACTGATGGACTTCGCCCATACTCGGTTTACGATTTAGCTTGTAGATTTTCGAAGGTTTATCCTGCCAAAACCAAGTGTTCGACGCGAAATTTGGTTGTAAACCCGTTGACTGCTGAAAATCTACGCCAAGGATTACCGGCTGGATTGTGTTTTCCATCAAGATCAGTGGAAAAGTTACAGTTCGTTGCGCAATCTGAAACGTAGCCAATACAAAACCCGGACACTCAACGAAACGAGTATCGGCAACTCTAACCCGAAAAGGACGTTGCGTAAATTCACAACCCATTTTTAGCAAGTCATCTTTTAGTGAAATATTTACGTAAGACATTGTACTTCCACTATCGAGTATGGCGTCTGCATATTCTTTACCGAACTTAAGTGAAAAATATGCACACGGTGCTGGTGTAGGCTCAACAAGATCGCCTAGACAATTTCTGTTAGGAATTGGTCGGTTTTGAAAAGAAGACACGCCATTTCCAGCTTCACCGACTAAAACTGGATGGCTTTCGGGTTTTTTGGCACGAATTCCTGTGCATCAGAATCCAACTCATTTTCATGAAGTTGTGCAATAGTGCTTCTATTTGGAGGACGACCAATAGTGGGATTTACACGACAATTTTGTGTTTCGTGCGACGAATTCTTACACTTTGAGCACCAAATCCCCTGTGCACGGCTACCGCTACTGTTATTACTACCACGACCACGGCTGCTAAAAAAAGTTCGTCCATTTCCGCGGTCATTGCTACTGTTTGAATTACCGTTATTGCTGCCGTTTTTCCTAACTGCAATCTGATTTTGTTGGTGATTTGACCTATTAGGGCAGAATTTAGAAGTCCACCCGACCGTATTACAAATGTTACAAGTGTACTTTGCATCATATTTAGGCAAGAAACTAGTGCTGTTATTCCCATAACTTCTACCACGATTTCTACCATTTCTAGTGTTACCAACATTTGAAACTCCAGTTTGGATTGGATTAGCCTGTCTCCTTTGAATCATATTTTCCAAAAAAAGACCTTGCATTTTAAAATCTATCAAGGAAGTGAATTTTCTTGACATCATAGGCATGTGAAAAGTCGAATTCAGTGTCTCCAAAATAGCCTCAATTTGATCAAAATCACTGATTCTAGCACCTGTGTTTTGTAAAATACCTGTGCATTTATTAAAATGCTTAATGAAACTTTCATTTTCTTGCATTCTCATAGTTCTAACCTTAGCAATTAGGGTCAACCGGGGTAATTATGAAACAAAAATCTGCAATCTATGTGTAGCTCCTCAACTATGCTTGGTAATTTCATGACTTTTGGCAGTAAAGTAGTGTCCCCCAATGTGTTCACAACCCTAGAGTATCAGACCAGGAAGTACATTTCATAAGCTGCAAAATGAAAAAAACTGGTGTTTCATGTTTACCCCAGAATTGGGGCAAATATGAAACACCTCTGGGTAATTTTGAAACAGGCGGGGTAAAAATGAAACACCGTGTCAGTTTAATGTTTTTTCAATGGTTAGATGTCTGTTACCCCCTCAGGGTTAGTAGCAGAGTCTAGTTGAAATGTTACATACACCATTATAGCCTTCAGTGGGGAAAAAAAAGTGGTCTGTGGCCTGTATATAAATACGGTAGAAACTACCATCCAAAACAATTGTATCCTATCCTTGGCATCCAGTTTAATGACAATAAAGGACACTAAATTGTGATGCACGATTCACAATTACATGTCTGTAGTAGCATACAATATTAGGAATCACAAAAGGATTCTAATAGCTAGGAACGGGTACGTACAAAACAGAAAATAGTTAATTTCTGCATTTATGGATTATGTTATACAGTTCACGCACTTCAACATTGTTAACATGGTGAATGGATTTAAACCAGTTGTGTTCACAGGTTAATACAATAGTTGTGCGGGACACAAATTCAATTTTATCTTTCACTGACAACCAGTATTTATTTTCAAGAAACTTGGCAAGAAACTTGCTCTACTTGCCTTATAGTAGAACTTTCTTTATCATCTGTGAATTTACTGTGGTACCTATGGTCCGGTTTCATACAGATTCCAAATACATTCGGTCAATTTAAACTTTCTAATTTCTCACTTTTCAGTTTCCAATAAAAAAAAAAATCGTATATAATGAACGGATCTTTGATTGCTTACTGATGTGTGTTGTCCAGATATGACACCGAGTAAATGAGGCAAACCAATCTTAGAGATTTGCGATGTTATTGTTGATTACGAATGCTGGAACAATTTTAATGCCCTATTTTGCCATAGTAGCAAGTTCAGTTTCATCATTATCTGAAATCACAGGTCTGCTTCCAGCATGACCTGTGAGCAGTTTTCTGGATTTCCTCACTAGCAGGCTTTGTTAATCCAAAATTTAGTTGATGCATTGTTGAAAATCGTTCCTTTTTCCATCTCACCTAAAGCTTGGGTTAAAGCAACTGAAGAAAATCTCTTACCCTTGGGTAAGTACCGTAATACCTCACCATTTTTAGTCACGTGCATGGAGAATTAGGCTGGTTGTAAGTGTGCCAGCATGTCGGTAACCTGTTTCATAATTACCCAGAAATCGTAGAATCATGGGGCAAAAATGAAACCCCTTCCTATTGGCCGATTTGCGACCATACCAAGTTGACAAAGCCACAGAATGTAACCTACAGTTTGACTAAGCGAATCCTTTTCGCAGAATTAAGATAAGTCAAGTGGTTAAAAAATGGGAAAGAAAGTTTTGAGTTAAAGGTTGAAAGTTTTTCGGAAGTGTTTTTGTTATCTTTGGAACATTAGCTACCCCTTTCTTTAAAAAAGCTTTAGAAAACATATTTTGCTCTAGTTTGACTCTTATGTGAAAGATAAAGACATGGGCAAATGTATGGGTCATTATCAAAATTTAAAGCACCTTTTTGTGAGGTGTTTCATAATTACCTCGATGTCAGGCAGTTTCATAATTACCCCGGTTGACCCTAGGTTATATCCATGTGACTGTACTTCAAACTTAGCCAAAAACAAGGTTTTAAAATTCTCCCAACTAGAAAAAGGTTCATTTGCCAAAAACCAGTCAACAGCATCCCCTGTTAACCATGATGGAACAGTTTGGTGGATAAATAATTTCTCGTCAATCTTCCTAACCTTTAAAATTCTTTCCAATTTCATAATAAAAGCTGAGGGGAAAATTTTGTCATTCAACCCATTAAATTCTCCAATTTTCAAAGCTTCCATTTTAGGCAAAGGTATTGACATTTCAACAGCTCTTTGGTAATTATTCTGTGATGAACAACTAACAACATTTGAACTACTACCAACTAGATTACTGCTAGGTGTCATAACAGGTGAACTGAAAACATTAGTTGTTGAAGTTAATGGTGGCTTAGGTGCAAAACTTGAAGCAGGCCTACTTGAAGAATTTGTACCTCCCCATAAAAAATTAACTACTGAATCCAGTTTAGCACTCAAATCCAAGATGGCAGTGTCAGTAGAATTACTAGCTGAAAAAGGTTGGCTAAAATAATTTGGCACATGAGTAGGCATCTGAGTTGTTACTTGGCTTGGTCCAGGCAAGGGTGCAGAATAATTTGGCATTGAAGATACAGTTACCGAAGGCTTTCCAAGCATTTGGAACACAGGGTCGTATGGTAAAATAGAACATGTTTGAACCTGTCCAGAGGGGGTCAGTCCATGCTAGGGTTACTGAAATAAGTTGCTGCTGCTGCAAACTAGCTGTAGTTGTTACCGAAGCTACACAAGCAGGAGGAAAAGGAGGTGGAAAAGGCAAATTCACATTTGAAGGCATGCCTGGTACAAATGGAACACCTCCTGTAACACTACTATTACTTGCAACTGGTGAAAATAATTGTCCAACATTTGGTAAAGTCAATGTAGGGCTTGCTGAAGTAGAACCTAGACTCACATTAGGTGTCACTTGAACATTAGGGCTAGCTGGAGGAAACTGAGCTGCTAATCTTGATGGAGTAACCCCTAATGGTGATTGCACAACTTGTGGAATAATAGGGGTAGTCATTTTAGCTGCTTGTTCCCTTCTAGACCTTTTCCCTAGTTTATTAGGGTCCCCACTTAAACTCCAAGAGTCAGGGTCTAAATCTGGCTTAGATCTAGTAGACCTTGGCATAAAATCAACACAATTCTGAAAGTCTTAGGCCTATAGGCTATGGAAAGTCACTTCAAGGCTAAAATTCTGTAGCCTACACAAATCAAAAGTAATCAGGATAGTTTCAGCAAAGGTAAAAGTCAAAAGGCACTAGCCTACATAAGCCCACACAAAATCTTCCAATAAAATAAAAGCACTGACTGATCCAAACTAAACTCCACCGCAATATAAAAAGTTATTGCTATCCCAACACAGTTCACAATACTCACAACTACTCAGGTTGTCTCTTGGTTACTCACTGAAGGCTGGGGTCCCAGGTGAAAATGGAACACCCAAGATGGCTGCCGGCATTCCAAAAAGGCTTCTTGGTGAAAATTGAGTCCTTTCCTAGATGAGAAATGGACGGCCGATGCACCACTTGTGCAACCCCGCTATGCCCGGTACAAGGAAGAACGCCAGAAGGATGGTAAATTCAGGGTTTGTTCCAGGGCCACGCGGTCTGTCCTCAGGAGATGTTGTCCAATGGTTCAAGGATGCTCTGATCAGGGCTACTAGCAGAGTGGCACACTTCAGGAAGAGTTCTTAGCTGGTTAGGGACTAGCTCCCGGAGTGAGTCTGCAAAGGGGCTGCAAGGCCTTAAGTACCTAGAGCTGCAGCCAGTACCTGCCACTGGTGGCGCAAGGTACTTCCTGTACCATATCCTGGTATCCCATGATCCATCTCTGCTAGCAGCTACCCCTAGGGGCAGGCAAGGCCAGAGCCATCCAGACCACTGATCCCCAGGGACTGGACCATACATCAAAGTACATAGCATTACTGGAATACATCAATAAAGATACAGAGTGTACAGAATAGATAATATGGAGCCATAGCATCAAGGTAAAGAGGCCCACTAAGGCCCTAGCTTAAGGAGTACGAGGAAGCTGTGGAAACCGTCGTTGCAGAGGTCCCGCCCTCGAAAAGAAGCGCCCTCGCTTCGTTAAGGTAAGAGAAAACTATTTATTAAGCTAAGTTATTTTATATGCAAAATAATCAAAGTTCTCAGAAATTATTCAAAAATAATACCAAGAAGGCGCGCATTAACAATAAGCTAAAATTAAGGATGCTATGGGGACGTTTAAGCTTTTTATCTGCTAATAATTCAATCGTTTGACTGTTCCAGCAGGGTGACATTACTTACGCGTATCAGTAACGTTTTTTGTAAGGTCTGGGAAATCTTTGAGCGTTAAAAATTCAGACATTATTCCCATAAAAACCCGCTACGCAAACTTAATTACTTGAACATTTTCACGAAAATTATGCAGAAGCAAAACGATTTTTCAACATTCAAAATACAATCACAATCAATCAGTGCAAAAACAGTCAAGGAAAAAAAACTAAGTGCATGATGCACGAAAATTCACTTGAAAAATTGTAACCATTAACCATCGGTTACTATTATCATTAGCTAAGAAAGATTTTCACTTCAAAATCTTAATCGTCAAAATCGGTTATCAAATATCGGTAACAACGCGTGTCAAATGTGACTAACGCGGTAACAATCAGCTAAGTTCAACCCGAAATTAGTTTTTAATTATTTGATTCAAGTATTGATATCTTAAACAATTAACATCATCAGTTTATTGATTCATCAATTAAAATAACAGATTCAAGAAACTAGGGAACGGTCACTAAGGGGAAGCGTGACAATTGCACGTGAATCACTTTCATTCTGAAAAGTTCAAAGATGGCAGCTGCCGAACCTCATCTGCTTAACCTGCAGGAATATTTCCAAGCTGCTTCAATTGACTTGGCGAATGAAATTTCGCTAGTGAACCTTGGTTATTTGTATACAACATGTTTTTCTTTCAGTTTACAAGCAATTTCACGATCCGCATGCGAAATTATTTTAGATCTAGCTACTGCTGGCCGAAAGAAGACCCAGAAGAAACACAGTAACTACCTTTAGATTTAAGTTTAAAATTCTTCGGAATCTGCTTCACTAACTGGGTAACGTTCACCTTCAATCTGTTCACGTAAATTATCTATATGATACACATAACGAGAAATTATACCCGTATTAAGATCTTTAAGCTGATAAGCTACAGGACTAAACTTTTTAACAATCTCGTAATTTCCGATGTAAATTGGTGCCATTTTCTTAATAAAATAGCGTGATTTGTCACTTTTAGGGTGATTTCGTACATAAACCTTAGTTCCTACCTCAAATTCTTTACCCGTTTTATGTTTATCCGCCTTTGCAGCACAATGTAACTTAGCTGCTTGACGTTTGCGTACTGCTCTCCTAACTATCGCACGCATGCGTGAAGTTAAGTTTAAGATGTGTAATGGGTAATTAACTTCGTCCGTGTGTACTCTACCGACAGGGGCTTCGGGCATTCGTAACTCCCTTCCTGTTGCTAACATACTTGGGGTGAAACCCGTCACCGAATCCGTTGCTGAATTTAATGCTAACTGTAGTTGTTTTAAACGCAAATCCCAATTTCTATGACCCGACTTTTCGTCTTGCACGTAAATTGCTAGCGTTTTTGTTAACTCTTTCATCCACCGCTCAGCTAGGCTGGACTTAGGTGAATAGACTGACAGAAATCTTGCTTTGATACGCCACTGTAGGCATAAATTCTTCATTATTTGCCCTCTCAAATTATTGGAGCTGTCGGAAAAAATTTCCGCTGGTACGCCATGCCGTGAAAACACTTCATCAATGAGTGCCTTTGCTATAGTTTTAGCTTCAGCGTTCCTTAGAGGAATTAACTCAACCCAATGACTCTACTTATCAAGCACCACTAGGATGTAAGTAAAACCATTTGTACTCCGTACTAGTGGGCCTTTCAGGTCAAAAACAATACTCTCCCATGCTTCCTTTTCAGTTACTATCATTGTTTTAGCCTTCTTACGAATCTGCTGCACCTTATGGACCTGACGAACTTTACATGTCCTTACGTAATTAGAAATCAACTTTGTAGCACTCATCCATGTGTACAAATAAAATATGCGTTTTATCGTCTTGTAAACACCCATATGAGGACCCGTAAACGTATCGTGTACTAGCTGAATGATTTTCTTTTGCAGCGAACGGGGCACCAAAATTTTCAAATTCGGCGCATCTACAACATCTTTATTTACATCCACATAAGTTATTCCGTCACTCACAATTGACTTTGGCTGGTATTTCAACACAAATCTATGAACCGAAGGTGAATCATACTTTATTACCTTCGTTTCTCCCTCCAAAGCTAACTTTAATGCCAACGTGTATTTATCTTTTAACGTTTCTGCTCTAATCTGATCAAGCGAAATCTGTTCAATATCCAACTGATTACACAAACAATCGTTGTTAAAAACGTAACAATTCTGACCCGTTCGTTCATCCATCGCTGGTATCAAGATTGGATTAGTGATAGGAGCAAAGTCTCTCTCAGATTCGTATCGTCTAGACAATACATCCGCGATGCGATTCTGTGACCCTGGGACGAAGCATATCTTAGCGTCCAACTGAGATAACTCCACAAGCCACTTCGCTAAGCGTCCCGTGGGCGCGCTTACCTTGCTTAAAACCGAAAGTGCCCTATGGTCGCTGAAAATTGTTATTACACCCCCTTCTATGTATCTACGCCACTTACGCACTGCCCAAATAATACTCATTAATTCCTTTTCACTATTAGAAAATCTCTGCTCAGCAACTGTCAAACGTCTAGAGATTATATCTATGGTCTTCTTCTCCTTAGTGAGCGGATCGACCTGATATAAAATCGCTCCAGCCCCAGAGAAGGATGTGTCTGCCATAATTATCCAAGGCTGATTGTAATCAGGCGCTGCTAACAAGGGAGCGTCTACCAACATTTTCTTGATTTTCTGGTAAGCTTGTTCCTGCTTCGCCTCCCAGACAAACTTCGGAGTTTTACCTTTTAGCACCGCAAATAGAGGCGCTGCAATAGCCGAGTATGACAACACAAATCTACGGAAAAAACCCGCCAAACCGAGAAATTTTCGGAGCTCATTAATGCTTTTGGGGCGCGGCCAATTCTCCAGAATTTCTTTCTTACTAGGGTTCGGCAAAACCCCTTCACTCGTAACCTTATAACCTAACAGGGTTATTTCTTTCTTACAAAAGTCTGTCTTCTTTATGTTTATTTTGAATCCTTCACGACCCAAAATCGTTAGGGTGTCTTCGATCGCCATCAAATGCAATCGGAATTCCTGTGACATAATCGAGATATCATCAAAATAGCTCTGTACGTTCAGATAATGTAGAGGGGCGAGCATTCGTGAAACTGAGGCACAGAAGAACGCTGGTGCCTGTTTGACACCAAACATAATTTTGAGCGGTGTAAAATTTCCGAACGGGGTGCAAAAAGATGACACCTCACCTGCTCGTTTCGTCACCCCTACTTGCCAGTATGCTTCGGTCAGATCAAAAAGAGTAAGGTACTTGCTCTTAGGGCACCTCTGCACCATATCCTCAATTTTAGGGGTTGGAAAGTTTTGCATCTTGCTTATTTCATTCAATTTATTGTATGCTATCACAAAACGCGTGGTGTTATTCTTCTTGGGGATGATAAACGCCGGAAAACACCATGCACTCGTGCTGGGGACGATAACCCCAAGCTCCAGCATCCGATCTACATGCTAACGTAATTGCAACTCTTTAAACTTTGAAACTGGATAGGGTTTTAACGCAATTGGTGGGTGATCGCCAACATCAATATCCATAACTGGGCTTATTAAACCAATTCTCGAACTGAACACAAATCTCTATTTCATTAATACCTTGAACAACTGTTCTTTTTCGTCATCTGTTAAAACATCACTCTCATTTACTTTATTGCGAATGTCTTGCTCTGTAGCACAAAACTTATCTGGTTCTATGGGTGTAGCAGCTGCCTGGGACTGATGGACTTTGTTCATACCCGGCTCCCGATTTAGCTTGTACATTTTCGAAGGTTTATCCTGTCAAAACCAAGTGTTCGACGCGAAATTTGGCTGTAACCCCGTTGACTGCTGAAAATCCACGCCAAGGATT
Organism: Lithobius niger; assembly: GCA_023313725.1. NCBI lineage: Eukaryota > Metazoa > Arthropoda > Chilopoda > Lithobiomorpha > Lithobiidae > Lithobius > Lithobius niger. The sequence goes on along the minus strand of JAHWFP010069602.1, from coordinate 18,029 downwards.
ACCGGCTGGATTGTGTTTTCCATCAATATCAGTGGAAAAGTTACGGTTCGTTGCGCAATCTGAAACGTAGCCAATACGAAACCCGGACACTCAACGAAACGAGTATCGGCAACTCTAACCCGATAAGGACGTTGCGTGAATTCACATCCCATTTTTAGCAAATCATCTTTTAGTGAAATATTTATGTAAGACATTGTACTTCCACTATCGAGTATGGCGTCTGCATATTCTTTACCGAACTTAAGTGAAAAATATGCACATGGTGCTGGTGTAGGCTCAACAAGATCGCCTAGACAATTTCTGTTAGGAATTGGTCGGTTTTGAAAAGAAGACACGCCATTTCCAGCTTCACCGACTAAAACTGGATGGCTTTCGAGTTTTTTGGCACGAATTCCTGTGCATCAGAATCCCACTCAATTTCATGAAGTTGTGTAACCGTGCTTCTATTCGGGATTTACACGACAATTTTGTGTTTCCTGTGACGAATTTTTACACTTCGAGCACCAAATTCCCTGTGTACGGCTACCACTACTGTTATTACTACCACGACCACGGCTGCTAAAAAAAATTCGTCCATTTCCGCGGTCATTGCTACTATTTGAATTACTGTTATTGCTGCCGTTTTTCCTAACTGCAACCTGATTTTGTTGGTGATTTGACATATTAGGGCAAAATTTAGAAGTCCACCCAACCGTATTACAAATGTTACAAGTGTACTCTGCATCGTATTTTGGCAAGAAACTAGTGCTGTTATTTCCATTACTTATACCAAGATTTCTACCATTTCTAGTGTTACCAACATTTGAAACTCCAGTTTGGAATGGATTAGCCTGTCTCCTTTGAATCATATTTTCCAAGAAAAGGCCTTGCATTTTAAAATCTATCAAAGAAGTGAATTTTCTTGACATCATAGGTATGAGAAAAGTCGAATTCAGTGTTTCCAAAATAGCCTCAATTTGATCAAAATCACCGATTCTAGCACCTGTGTTTTGTAAAATATCTGTGCATTTATTAAAATGCTTAACGAAACTTTTATTTTCTTGCATTCTCAAAGTTCTAACCTTAGCAATTAGGTTATACCCATGTGACTGAACTTCAAACTTTTGTTTTAAAATTCTCCCAACTAGAAAAAGGTTCATTTGCCAAAAACCAGTCAACAGCATTCCCTGTTAACCATGATGGAACAGTTTGGTAGATAAATAATTTCTCATCAACCTTTCTAACCTTTAAAATTCTTTCCAATTTCATAATAAAAGCTGAGGGGAAAATTTTGTCATTCAACCCATTAAATTCTCCAATTTTCAAAGCTTCCATTTTAGGCAAAGGAATTGACATTTTAACAGCTCTTTGGTAATTATTCTGTGATGAACAGCTAACAACATTTGAACTACTACCAACTCGATTACTGCTAGGTGTCATAACAGGTGAACTGAAAACATTAGTTGTTGAAGTTAATGGTGGCTTAGGTACGAGGGTGCAGAATAATTTAGCATTGAAGAAACAGTTACTGAAGGGTTTCCAAGCATTTGGAACACAGGGTCATTTGGTAAAATAGAACATGTTTGAACCTGCCCAGAGGGGTCAGTCCATGTTAGGGTTACTGAAATTAGTTGTTGCTGCTGCTGCAAATGACCTGTAGTTGTTACTGAAGCTACACAAGCAGGAGGAAAAGGAGGTGGAAAAGGCAAATTCACATTTGAAGGCACGCCTGATACCAATGGAACACTTGAACTTGAACTTGAATCTACACCAACAGGAAGCTCAATAGCTTTTCGCGTTGGGAAGGAGTTTACCAGTTCTTGTAGTGGTACGGGTCTAAGACACCAGGCAAGTAGGCGTCTAGGCGTCTTTTGAAGCATAGGACAGAAGGTGCCTGTACAACATCGGCAGGGAGTCTGTTCCATAGGGAACAAACCCGAAATGGTAGGGAGAGTTGGCGCACCCGCGAGTTACATCGCCGTTGGAAAAGCTTTTTCCCGTTGTTCCTGGTGGGTTGGCCCTCACTGAGTGTGAACCAGGTTGTTGCGATGTTGCTTGAATCACGTAAGCACTTATAGCTAAAGATCAAGTCCCCTCTTGATCTCCTGTAAAGCAGAGTTGGTAGTCGTAATACCTTCAGGCGCTCTGTGTAAGGTAAGTTGTGGTGTTCGTTGACGACTTTGGTAGCACGTCGTTGTACCCTCTCGACTTTGTCTGCATCACCCTCATATCTAATCCACCAGGCTTGGTTGCCGTATTCCAGAGTAGTGCGTACAAGTGCGCCGTAGAGCCGGAGGAAGGTTATCCCATCGGGGAACTGGAAGTTTCTTTTAATGATTGCCAGTGCCTTGTATGCTTTGGAGACCACATAGTTGATGTGCGTTGAGAATGAGAGCTGGGAGTCAACGATGATCCCAAGGTCTTTTTGGCTGTTGCTTATTGCGATGGGGGGGAGCACTTGGTGACACGGAGAAGTTGATTAAGTGATCTGTACCAAATGGGACAATGGCACACTTGGCTGCATTCAGAGACATTTTCATCCTGTTAACCCAGCTTGCGAAATTGTGGATGTCGTTTTGCAAAAGGTCCATTAGGTCATGGTTGGTAACTGCCGAGAAAATTTTTGTGTCATCGAGGAAAACACAGTGGTCGCTTTTCACTACTTCAGATACGTCATCGATAAAAATAATGAAAAGTAATGGGCCAAAGACTGATCCTTGAATAGTTCCGCTCTCTACCTTCTGGGATGAGGAAATGAAGCCATCAATGACGGTGCATTGCTGTCTTCCTGTTAAGAAGTCCGCAATCCACTGGATGGTTTTGCCCCCAATGTATTTTTTGGCGACTTTATCGATCAGTAGGTCATGAGGAATAGTATCAAAAGCCTTGGCTAGGTCAAAGTAGGCTGCTGCAACTGGGAGATGCTCGTCGACCCATTCCGTGACTCGGTCAAGAAAGTGCACAAGGTTGTGTACAGTAGAATAACCCGGCAATCCACCATACTGGTTAAGGTGAAGGAGTTTGTTATTAAGCAGGTGATCAAGTATACATCTGCAAAGGATTTTTTCCAGTCCTTTGCAGAGGATACTGGTCAGGCTGATTGGGCGGTAGTTTGCAGGGTTGCTTCTGGATCCGGATTTGTGTATAGGAGTGATGAAGGCCTCTTTCCAACCAGATGGTAGTTTGCCTTCGCTGATGGACTTCTGAAAAATTAAAAGAACTGGAATTTTGATGACGTCTTCGAGCTCTTTAAGGATCAAGGGATGAAGCCCATCTGGTCCTGGTGCTGAATGAATCTTGAGGCTTTGAAAGAAGTTGTTGATGTCATTTTCACTGATAATAATGTCATTTAGACTGGGTAAGTCGTCTGGCGGTGTTGGAAGGGTGAAGGGAATTGGGTTAGTGGTGTAGACGGATATGAAATAAGAATTCATCAGCTCGGCTTTAAGTTTCGAGTCACTGACAATTTTGGTGGGTCCTTGTAAATCCCCGACAGGGCACGATTGTTTCTTGGATCGGTTAACGAAGGACCAGAACTGTTTCGGGCTGTGTTTTGCAGCATCCGCAATTTTCCTTTGGTAAGTTGCCCTGGCTGACCTTAAGGCCTTTGTAGTTTGGTTACGGGCTATGTTGTAGTTATCACGGTCGTCCCCATTTCCAGAGCGCTTGAAGGTGTCCCAAAGAGTGCGCTTGTTGTTGATAGCAGTCTTGATATCTTTGTTTACCCATGGGTGGGTTTGCGATTTTTTCCCTTTAAGGTTGACAACTGGGGTGTTTTGCTCAACAGTGGATTTGACCGTAGTGTGGAAGAGCGTCCAGGCGTCTTCCACATCCAGTCTTTCCACTTTGGTTTTAAGGTTGGCTTGTAGGAGATCATGGCGCATTCTTGCGAAGTTTCCTTTTTTGTAGTTTAGCTTGGGTGGTGCAGTTAGGCGCTTGGTGGGAGTTGACTGCATAAAAATGTTGACCCAGCAATGGTCACTGTGACCCAGAAAATCACTAACAGTGACATGGTGTGTGGGGTTATCAGTTTCTGTAGTCAGGACGAGGTCAAGCAGTCTTGGAGTTTGATTACCTCTGTATCTGGTGGGTTCTTGGACAAGTTGAGCTAAGTTGCGGCTGGTGAAAAAATCAAGAAATGCTTGCTCCATGGATGAGTTGGAGGTGCCAGTCCCATTCTCCCATTTAGTCTGAGGCAAATTGAAGTCTCCAACAATCACAATGTTGGTGGAAGTAGTATCAGTCAGAGTCTTTAAGGCTTCAATGAGATTCCTGTTGTTTAGGTCAGTGCTGCTTGGGGAACGGTAAGTGCAGACTAGCAGGAGTTTCATTTTGCCAACCCGCAGGTTGAGGGCTAGTATTTCATTGACTGGAGAATTCAGTGTCTTAACCGTAGCTTCCACATCATTACGCACAAAAGCAATAATGCCTTGAGGTTGCTCGTCAAGCTGGAAGTGAATAGTAGTGTAGTTACAGAAGGAGAGAGCTGCAACATCAGAATGATTGTTGGTGCGTTTGCACTTAGCTTCAGTGACGAAGACCGCAGTTGGTTGTGTGCTGTGGATAACTGATTCGAGTTCTGGTGATTTGTTGCAGATGGAGTCGGCATTAGTGTACATAATGAGGGGTTTGTACGAAGTTGATGGCAGATGACGAGGGTTGCCAAGAGGCAGTCATTGCTGATTGCTAGGAGATCCAGAGTGACTTGCAAGTGACAAAATTGTCTTGTTCAAGGTTGTGGGGCTTGTTGGGTTAGGGGTATATCGAAGGCCTGGAGGGGTAGGTGCAAGAAGGGTGTGATGTATGAGTGAAGGGAGGGGAGGTACCTGGGTTGCTGACAGGGTTAATGGAGTGTTAGGCATGGGGGGTTTGGAAGGAAGCTGAGGTGTAGATGTTGGTAGAAGCATAGAGAGAATGGGTTCAGGCTCTGGGTGGACTGGGGGAGGGGGTGGGGGTGGTTCATGATGAGGTACGATGTGGGATGGTGAGAGGGATCCGGGGTTGGGAAGGAGGGGCAAGTTAGAGGATTGCACACCGGTCTCAGACAACTCTGCTGGCAGTTGAGTGGCCACCATTGGCTGCTTCATATTCAATGAGGAAGCGAGAATGTTTTCTTTCTTAAGAATACTTCTAAACTTGGCAATTAGTGATCCATTGGGCCAGAGTGAAGCAGACGAAATCTTTTCTACATTTTCGTGGGCAACCTCTATACAAAACGAAGCATAGAATGGGAACTTGGTTCTAATTTTGTAAATGTTGGCATTGAGATTAGTGGTTTTAAAAAGGTGGTCTGCAATTTCTTTGGGCGTTGTAACAGTGTGGCACCGCGTGAGAAACACTTTTGCTGTTTTCTGTCTAATAGTTGTGTGGTCTGCCACTCTCAGGTTACTTATAGTATTTTGACCAATACAAAACGTTGCCGTGTGGCGTTGGTTAGTAGATGCATTTGGACGAGCTCCGCCATGTTGGTGTCTAAATATTGCCCTTTGTTCGGTTGGCTGGTTGTTTACCTTGGGTTCTTTTACGGTTTCTTGCTCCTCATAAATGGGTTTCTTGCGATTTCCGTGTGTAATAGTTAATTCAGTTTCGAGATTGCTGCAGAGGTCGTAAGGCGCTGTCGTCTGCTCTCTGATGCCAAAGCGCACTTCGGGTTGCATCTCAGTTGGCCTTTCTGTCGTTTCCATTTCCGTATCCGCTTGCATCACATGGTGGAGACCACGTGCGTTTCCCAAGGGAGCATAATTAGTGGGCTCGGAAATACCGTGAATTACTTCATTATGTGTGCCGAATTCACGTGGAGGTATTTTAGTAACTAAAGCAGTCATGGTAGAACGAATTTCTGCAACTTCGGCTTTCAGTTCTTGCACCTCCTGTAACACTAGTATTACTTGCAACTGGTGAAAATAATTGTCCAACATTTGGTAAAGTCAATGTAGGGCTTGACACACTAACATTTAAGCTTGCTGATGTAGTATTTAGACTCAAATTAGGTGTCACTTGAACATTAGGGCTAGCTGGAGGAAACTGAGCCGCTAATCTTGATGGAGTAACCCCTAATGGTGATAGCACAACTTGTGGAATAATAGGGGTAGTCATCTTAGCTGCTTGTTTCCTTCTAGACCTTTTCCCTATTTTATTAGGGTCCCAACTTAAATCCCAAGAGTCAGGGTCTAAATCTGGTTTAGATCTAGTAGACCTTGGCATAAAATCTCCCAATACTGAAAGTCTTAGGCCAATAGGCTATGGAAAGTAACTTCAAGGCTAAAATTCAGTAGCCTAACCAATCTGGAAGTCTTAACAAAAGTAAAAGTCAAGAGGCACGAGCCTACTTGGCCCACACAAAATCTTCCAATAAAATAAAAAGCCCTGACTGATCCAAACTAAACTCCACTGCAATATAAAGAGTTATTGCTATCTCAACACAGTTCACAATACTCACAACTACTCAGGTTGTCTCTTGGTTACTCACTGAAGGCTGGGGTCTCAGGTGGAAATGGAACACCCAAGATGGCTGCCGGCATTCCAAAAAGGCTTCTTGGTGAAAATGGGTCCTTTCCTAGGTGAAAAATGGACGGCCGATGCACCACTTGTGCAACCCCGCTATGCCCGGTACAAGGAAGAACGCCAGAAGGATGGTAACTTCAGGGTTTATTCCAGGGCCACGCGGTCTGTCCTCAGGATATGTTGTCCAGTGGTTCAAGGATGCTCTGATCAGGGCTACTAGCAGAGTGGCACACTTCAGGAAGAGTTCTTAGCTTGTTAGGGACTAGCTCCCAGAGTGAGGTTGCAAGGGGCTGCAAGGCCTTAAGTACCTAGAGCTGCAGCCAATACCTGCCACTGGTGGTGCAAGGTACTTCCTGTACTATATCCTGGTATCCCATGATCCATCTCTGCTAGCAGCTACCTCTAGGGTCAGGCAAGGCCAGAGCCATCCAGACCACTGATTCCCAGGGACTGGACCATACATCAAAGTACATAGCATTACTGGAATACATCAATAAAGATACAGAGTGTACAGAATAGATAACATGGAGCCATAGCATCAAGGTAAAGAGGCCCACTAAAGCCCTAGCTTAAAGAGTACGAAGAAGCTGTGGAAACCGTCGTTGCACTTACCAACAATAAAGACTCCAAGCTAGAGGTTAATTTAAGTTAGACTATAAATTTAGAATTGGAGGGTCCTAAAGATAAACTTCTAAAGTTAAACTAGTTTACTTACAACCACTACCATTCTGCCCGGCATGGCAACCACGAACGTGACATCTCCACTCCCGACCGGCGTGACCCTTCTAGCTTGAGAGATCTGTGAGCTGTGCTGACTGAGCTGGTCTGTTGGGGCTTTTTATGCTGGAAGGGGGGAAGCGCGGACGTCGAGGATAGCTGCAGGGGTCTGATTGGCTGAGGGCCAGGAGAACAATTGAAAGTGGGAGGAGAAGTCGGTTGAACAAAGGGTTTTGGTGCAGAGCCGTTTGAAGGAGTAGGGAATGGTTAAAGATCGGCCAAATTGAGTTTTCAACTCTTGAACTTTGGGAAAAGGCCTTTGCATTGGGAAATTGATTATGGATTAATTATTTACAAATGCACATCGTGAATTGGCTCTGGGTAATACATAAAGTATTACTATTAAATTTTACAAGCTTTAACTGAAAACTGCAGTGTTATACACCACAACTAGTTTTGGCTGGGGGGGGGGGGGGACAAAAAGGGGGATTCGAAGTTTTTATGCACAGTTTGACTTTCGGATTGCATGGAAACAGTTTTAAAACTACAATCTTCTTCCATGATCGCACAATTTCATACATAAGACACTCACAGAGTCTTGCTAATTTTCGACAGCAATGCTACTGTCATCATCAGGCACTTCAAAGGAAAACAGATCTTTTATAAATATCTTTTAGTTTTTAATAGCAGAGCAAGCTAGTAGTAACATTCGGATGGATCAGTCGGGTTTTGTAGAGAACTAACGCCAAACATATATACACAAAAATTTGTGTCCGGTGATTGCCGATGTCTGTATAGGTTGGACTAATGGTAGCGTTTTGGGGGCAAAAGATTATTATTAATAAAGCATAAAAAGAATAAATAGATTAGCTTAGAGAATGCTATAACGCATTTAAGTTTAAGTAGAATAAATAACTTCAAAGTTAAAGGACAGGTGACGATCGCTGTGGAAATTTTTCATAAAGGTTGCAGCTGTTCAACACAATAAAAAATATCACACACACAAAGTTATCTGTACAATTAAGTAGGAGGTTAAGTACCTTCGCAGAGGAAGCCCCTCCTAATAAACACTAAGCTAATGTCTTTGGGCTTTTTGCCCTAAAATAAAAGTAATGAAAATCGAAAATACAAAGTACAAATTTGCAATAATAGCGGCCATGAGGAAAGAGAGCTGCGGTTGGTTTTGGATGATGTTCAATTGTTGATTGTGGATCTTCTAGAATGAATTGTTGAATTTGGGCTTCCCCAAGAGGTAGGTATTATTGCAGGCTATTAAATGGTGAAGAGTTTGACCGATTCTGTCCATTATTAAAAAAAGGGCGAGATTTACACAATCGAGGCATTTGGGCGCTCAAAGAAAAAAAAATTTCTTCGTTTGGCAAAATGAAGGTTTTTCGGCGGTCCACGTTTACATTAACTTGATGTTGCTAGAAGTTAGTAGATAATTCTTTTAAAAATTCAGCTTAGCTAGCTTTTTCCCACCTTGGTGGCAGCGTAACCCGCTTTTTATCGTTAGTTAGGCCTTAAAGATTACACAAAGAGGGAAACCGAGACACAAGCTACGGTTTTTAAGTTTAGCACCATCATCTAGTTTTACACACAGGGTAACCTGTTCTAACTCCACGATTACGTCCGTTAACGATGTTTGACATTTAATTTTTTGCTTTAAACGTGGCCAGTTCCTAGCGAGCTTGGCGCTAACCAGCGAAACTGAACTTCCGGAGTCGCATAAAATTTTTATTTTATGTTTACCTACGTTAGCTTCTAGTGTGCTAGACTTAAGGATTTCACTGGCATTTTTCCCGACTGGGAAACATGCATTAACTTGCTGTGGTTTCGAGTTAACTTCGGGGCATTGACTACGAAAATGTTGGGTAGAATTACACACGTAGCAGCGCCTAACTATCTTGATTTAGGTTAGTTTTTACACTAGCACTATCTTTTATGGCAGGTCCCCTCCTGGGTTACCTGCGTTTACATTGACAGATCCGGCCGGATTAGCTGTCGTGTTGTGGTTACGGTTGTGACCACGCTGTTGGCCAGAAGGTTTAGAACCTTGGTTTGACGGCGCAGCTATGGGCTGTGTTTTGGCTGCACGAGCGGCAGTTTCATTAGCAATCTGCTTGTTCCGAGTGGTGTACTCGTCACAAAGTTGGGCTGCTTCAGCCAACGTCCCTAACTTAATTTGATCAGGGATCCATTTTCTGAGGTGGTTAGGGCAAGATTTGTAAAATTGCTCTACGAGCATTAAATTAACAAGTTTATCGAAATCCCTGCTAACTTTGGATAATTCAAGCAATCTGGAAAACAAAGTTTCCAAATCAAATGCGTAGTCATGGTACTGCATTTTTGGGTCCTTTTCGAGTGAACGAAATTGGGTTTGTAACGACTCTTTGGTCTGGACAAATCAGGCAAGTAATTTAACTTTAACTACTTCGTAGTCGAGCATTTCCGTGTCGGAAAGCTGGTCGCAAACTTTGACTAGTACCTCTCCCATTAAGGGTAGTAACGCGGTCGTCCATTGATCCCTGGGAATTTTCTGACTAGTTACAATTCTCTCAAATATTTTTAAGAAACTTAATTTCTGTTTTGGGCGTCCACTTGTTTATTAGGCGAACAACATCAGCAACTTTACGCTGTTTTACTGGATTTGGTTGAGCTGGGGGAGCGCCGTTAGCTCCATTTGGAGCGGCGTTATCATTAACACTAGCAGCGTTTAGTCTGGCTAATTCCAACTGCTTGTCGAGTTTAGCTAATTCTATAGCACTCGAACGGTCGTTAATTTGGGCCTCTTGGTCCTTAATAGAAAGTTCATGGGCACGTTTTCTATCGGACTCCATTAAATCTACGTTACGTTTTTTCTCAGCTTCAGCTACTTCAAGAGCTCTTAAGTTCTTCGGCTTTAAGAAAAAGCTGATTTTCTTTTACGCTAGTTCTTTTTTTGCTAGGATCGTAGCCCCTCTCTGTTCTACAGCGTTAGCTAGTGCGTCAGAGAGTTCGGTTAAATCTAGTTTACCGTCTTCGAGGGCTGCTCGTAAGATTTGTACTGATTCGGCTCGAGATTCACTTACAGTAAATCCTAAGTTTAAACAAGCATTTTTGAGGTCTTTGTTGGATAAGTCATGGATGATTTCGTTTAATTCCGCTATTTCAGACATTTTTGTTTATAACGTTAAACGGGTTCAAAATAAAGCCTTTATACTTAAACCAAAATTAAATGCAGCCGCATATTAATTTGAACGTTAATTTTGGACAGAGCGAATTACTTAAAAAAACTTCTCTACCAAATCCAGCAAGTTTATACATAAAAAATACACTTTCAAGGACCCCTAGCACTCTGGTATGTGAATAGCTAAAATACACAATGGCTCTTAACTACAATACTCGGCTTGGCGGCCTTAAAGCACATCTCATGTACACTTACCCTTTTACACACAATCGCTGTGTTGTCAGTCTGTCCTTCCTGTTCCACCGTAGTACGGGAAGTCCGGCACTGATGTATGATGTAGATCGTCTTGGGCGGTCTAATCCACTGGGACCTTGGTTGGCAAACTTAAAATCCACTGCTTGGCTGGCAAACTTAAAATCCACTGCTTGGCTGCACGGAGCACCTGCTTCTGGTCTCAGACGGTTCCTCCTACAGCATCGGGTTTTGGGGAGACGTCTCAGGGCTGGAGGCCTCACCGGAGGCAGCAGCTGCTGCTTCCTGGCGTCTGCAGTTGTTGTGGCTGCTAGGCGGTGTTTTGCCTTGTTTTTGACGGCAGGGCGACTTCTGCTTCGTGATCTTATTTTACGGGATCACTGGCATCTACTTCGTGGCCTTTGTGACTGGACCACAGACGTCTAGTTGGACTGGACTTGCATCCTTCTAGAAACTTGGCATGGTAGTATGGCAGGGGAAAAAAGCTTGTCGGGAACAGCACCTGTTGATCCCACCACTGCCACCTAGTTGTAGCGGCGGATGCTACGACGGCTGAGGTGCTTGTAGCGCCCCCGACATCGTTGGTTGACGAGTACTTCTTTGCATCAGGTTACATGGTTATTTCGACTTTTTACGATATAAACACAGCATGGGCTACAGTCCCGGCATGGGGGATGGAGCGTCGGTGTCCTATTCTAGGCCTAACCGTAATGCTTCCGGTAATACACTGCCACCAACGATGGATTATTTAATTGTTTAAACGAAGGATAAAGCTAAAATGGGCTACATAATAATTTACACTAGAAACAATCAATCTTACTAGGGAACTAACCTGAGGTTTAAAAACTCTTGGTTTTTATTTTAAAACATCAGAATGAAAAGAATAAACACTTTTACCTTTAAGTTCACTAGTTTAAGTCTTTACAAGTTTGCAAAAACAAATAATTCAAGAATTTACATTAGAAATTCACTTTGATACAAGAACAACGAAGTTGTTTCTTAAACACTTGATTTAGACAAGAAAAAGCATTTTTATATTGGGTTCCTATCCAGGAATACCCAGCAAGCTGAACCGCGTCCGCTAAGTTACAACTATGTTTGACAACTGTAGTTTTCAAGTCGTCCCACAGTTATTTTTCCTCGCGAGGATCAAACCATCCCTTTGTTTACATTTGAAAAATGAACAAAGAAAGAAACTGGCTTTTTAGAAAGAGATGCCTACTCTAACATTATGGTGGTAAAGACCAGCAATGCCGATAAGGCTTACCAACCATAAAGACTCCAAGCTAGAGGTTAATTTAATTTAGACTATAAATTTAGAATGGGGGGTCCTAAAGATAAACTTCTAAAGTTAAACTAGTTTACTTACAACCACTACCATTCTGCCCGGCATGGCAACCACGGACGTGACATCTCCACTCCCGACCGGCGTGACCCTTCTAGCTTGAGAGATCTGTGAGCTGTGCTGACTGAGCTGGCCTGTTGGGGTTTTTTATGCTGGAGAGGGGGGAAGCGCGGACGTCGAGGATAGCTGCGGTGGTCTGATTGGCTGAGGGCCAGGAGAACAATGGTAAGTGGGAGGAGAAGTCGGTTGAACAAAGGGTTTTGGTGCAGAGCCGTTTGAAGGAGTAGGGAATGGTTAAAGATCGGCCAAATTGAGTTTTCAACTCTTGAACTTTGGGAAAAGGCCTTTGCATTGGGAAATTGATTATGGATTGATTATTTACAAATGCACATCGTGAATTGGCTCTAGTTAAAGCTTGTAAAACTTAATAGTAATACTTTATGTATTACCCAAACCAAAGTACTAAGCTTTAACCAGAGCCAATTCACGATGTGCATTTGTAAATAATCAATCCATAATCAA
>JAHWFP010069600.1:0-13973 GCA_023313725.1 Lithobius niger | reverse complement strand
TTTTTAAGGTACGATTATGTTTCTTGCTTTATGTAACAAATGTTGCCATAAAGAAGAAAAAACCTTTAAAGAAAAGAGCGAATACATAACTTTCCGTATGTTTCTATGCCCCCTTACCTATTTCTCGTTATTTAAGCCACTGCAAGGTGATGTGTGTGCGTAATTATTAACTTTACTTGTGGCAGTGCATTCCATTCAGCTTGATTCTGAAATACCCCTTCTGCGAACAAGGGAAATGAGAAATTGCCCGGTCCCCAACAACTGGGAAATGTTGTCTGTTGCATAATTCCGAACTACCCCATTTCCCCTCAAGGGAAACGAACGTAAGCCCTTTCACCGAAAAGGAATCATGCTTTACCGTACGCATGCAACGGTTAAGTTTGATGATTAAGTAGGATAATGGCCAAAAATCTTGCACATTCGTATAACAATAGCAAATAGCCTGCAGGCACTAAAGTGATAATGCCCCGAGTTTTTGGCATAATCATATTCCATTGAGTTGTTGGTGTGGGCTGGATAGTCACTATGTTGGGGGGGGGGACTTGTTGCTGGTACGTAAATGAGGGGTCCGCTGCACACTGGCATGGCACCAGACTTCAACACTGTCTGCTGCGTAATGTTAAAGTGTTTAACTTAATCGTACATTTGGAAGCCATTTTGGACTTTTTTAAACTATTTCAGTTTTGTTGAAGAAATAGTTTGTCCCTTCATGGTTCTGAAGGGTGCAAACAACGGCTTATAGACCTTTTTTTCTTTTATTGTTATTTTGGTTTTTAAATATGTTCTGGTAAAAACCAAAAAAAAAATATGGTCTGGTAAAGGGTGAAGGTGGGAACAACAACATTTGACTGAAATTCGCACGTTCGATCAACAAATCTGGGTTCTATTTTCTGTATTTTTTTGGCCAAATTTGAATTAAAAACATTTTGAGGTAGTTTGAGGTAGGTGCCTCACGGCTATACTGATCGAAAGAAGACATTTTTTCTAAGTTTAAAAAAAAGTGGTCCTTATTTGCACTTTTTTCAAAAACTTTTGGATTTAGGAAAATTTCAGGTGGTGCGTTTTTTTTTATGGGCTATCCTGTGTATTGAATTAAACGATTGCAGGAGTTTTGATTTCATTTGTATGTAGAACATTGCAGCTATTTTAAAATTCATCGACAACAAATCAATTTTTGAAACCCTTACGAAAACCAACACAATCAGAATCGGGTTTTCAGTAAAGCGAAAGTTCACTATCGCTAACCAAAACCTACTAATCCCTACTAACATTACTGGTAACCAAACTAATATATCTAGGCCTACTAAGTGAATCATAAAAAATATATATATATCGATGCATCTGAACATAAACATTCATTGAATGTCTCGGGTTATATTGTTCTAATCACAGCTACTTACGATGAAATAAAAAATTAAATTATGATCTGATAGTTCTTTTAGCAGTACGTACATGCAAAGCCTATGTTTTTAATGTGAATTTTAAAATGTAAGCATCTAAAGTTAGGAAAAAGAGTGATGTAAGCATATTTTGTTTACTTCCAGGACACCATAATGTTTCCCAAATATGGGCTTAAGATCCTACAACTATAGGAAGCTGCTTCAATCGTCATGGTTCAGTTGGAATGGGTGTTTGTGGATCCCGTTTTGCCTTTTGCTTTGAAATTGTTTGGTCTAATGTAAGTCAGTAGGACGGATCAGCATCTGTCTATTTTAACATTTTCCTCCAGATTTTGTGGGTGTTGCTATTTGCAAGTGTAACCTTTGATCTGCATTTTTTTTTGCATTGATCTGGTTTAAATGTGCTTGCTACACGCTCACAGTCCTAGTTGCATTTATTGACTTTATACACTCGTTTATATTCGTATTTTTGTACTTGAATCAATTCAGTATTAACTTTAATGGTTAATAAATCATCGTTTGGGCTCTAGATTCTGTGATTCATCACCCAGTCTTGGGTGAATTATTATTGCTGTGTTTTCTTTCGCTTATATTTGGTCGAGTTGAATGTACGGATAGGGTTCTTGACATAAGTCACTGAGCCCTGATACATTTCTTTCCAGTCTCCTTGTATTTTTTTTGTTTGCATTTATTGTAGCTTTATGTGTGTGCAAGTGTTTAATCTACATTCTTGCGTTCATTTTTATTATTTGTTGCTTGATATCCCCTAGTTATGGGTGAATTTATTATCATGGATAACTGACTTGTGCTTTTATGCTATTTTATAGCTTCATATGGTGGGTTTCAGTATATGGATAATATTTTGGGGCTCTTGACACGAGTCACTGATCCCTGGATGTATCATCTTTCTTTACTGTCATTGCATTTTTTTTTCTTCTTGGTATGCATTTATTGCTTCATCTGTGTGCAAACGTTAACTCTAATCGGCTTTCCTGCATTCATTTTTATCTGTTTATTGAAATCGCCTAGGTAATTTCATCAGTGCGAATAACCCACTGCTGTGTTTTTATGCTATTTTATGGTTCCCTTTGGTGGATAATATTTTTGGGCTCTTTTTTCGTATGCATTTATTGTTGCTTTATCTGTGTGCAAACGTTTTTAGTCTATTCTGCATTCATTTTTATTATTTGTTTCTTGAAATCGCCTAGGTAATTTCATTAATGCAGATAACCCACTGTTTTTTGTGTTTTCATGCTATTTTAAATGTTCCAGTTGGTGTATTTCGGTACACGGCTAATATTTTTGGCCTCTTGAGATGTGTAACTGAGCCTGGACATGTCGTTTTTCTGCACCGTATCTTTGTACTTATAAAAAAAAGAATATTTACCAACTTGCAAGCACTGACTGCAGTATTTCATTGTTTTGTTGTTGACTTGTCACGTAGACCTGGTGGGATTAGTCATTGTGTGTAGCCAACTGCTTTGATTTCACGCGATTTTATTCCTTAAATTAGTGGATAATATTGTTTTGAGTCTTGTGTACACGGATAATATTGTTTGAGTCTTTTGACATTCGTCATCCAGCCCTAGACATATTTATCAACTGTCTTTTCCATCTTTGTGTTATTTAGAAACGTTAACTATAATCTTTTTTCTTTGCATTCATTATTATTCTTGTATAACATGTACCATAACCGACCGCTGTATTTTCATGCTATTTTCCATTTTTTGTAGTTTAGTGTACGAATAATATTGTTGTAGTGTAACGTGGTTGAAAGGCAAATAAGCACACCAATGGTTTGCTTCCAAGTCATCCAGGTCAACCCAAGTGCTAGGGGACACTCGAGAAGTATGATTAAGTAGGAAAACAACACACTGTGTTTTATTGAATCAAACTTAATAGCCAAACTAGGGAAACATATGGCCGCACTAATAGGCTTAAGTGACTTACGTTGATCACGCACCATAATAGCCCACGCATAAGTTGGAGAGCAATGTCCACCAACTGCATAGAAAGAACTATTCGCTGCTTCAGATCCGCTACAGCAGATCAAGTATGGTGGCGGCCAGTCCTTATTTGGATAGATGTCCTCATCGACATCCGTTCAAACTATTATTTCTCTCAACGTTAAAGTATGTTGTGTCGTTGTAGTCAATTTGCTCCTGCATCCTTTTAACAAGTTTCGTAAGAAACAGTTTCTTCTGGGTCTACTTCATTATTTCCATAGCTTATCAAGCAATTCCATGTTACAAGTTGTGCCGAGGTCTAATTGGTTGTTGCGTACACTTATACCCAAATCTTCGCTTTCCATGAGTGCCCTGGAGTCCTTGGCGAATTACAATCCCCGGAACCCCTTGACACAACGTGTCCAAGCTTTGCTTTCCCGCTTGCCTGGCCAGCGGAAAACCATGCTTTTCTTCTGGATCCCGGGCCATGTTGGGATAAGTGGGAATGAGCACGCCGATTCTGCAGCGAAAGGGGTCTGGCCCCCTCGGACGCCTTTCCAACTCGGCGTCTGAAGTTACACGCTTTTTGGCAAACTTTGTGGGACAAACAGGACGGTAATAAATTATGAGCCGTTTCCACCTTCCGCGAGACAGAGCGTGTCATTTGGGCTACAATTTTGTCCTCCTGTCTGGAGTTTTTCAATTTTGTCCTCCTGTCTGGAGTATTTCAATTTTGTCACACAAGTTACAGATTTACGTTTAAGATTTGGAGTTCGGTTGACATCTCTGTAATGTGTGCCGCAGTGGTACGCCGGGCCACTACACTGCAATTGAGGCTGGCGCCATTTATGATTTTAACACTTCAACTTTTCTTTTATTGGTGAGAGAAACATTCAGTCACATACTTCATTATTGTGTATCTAGTGATGTCTGCAATGGGTGTTTAGTTTCCGGTTTTCATTTAGTAGATAATGCAGCATCTGGACATCATTGATGGCAATTTTTATTTCTTCATTTGTTATAGTGGTTCTTCAGACTATACACAATTTCGACTTTACACTCTAATTCTGCTGCTATGATTTCGGCTTCATGCTTTAATTCTGCAATGTCGAATTCATCAGCAGTGTCATAACCCGTACAACCGGATGAATCATTCCACAACTCTAACTCTAACCTACAGGATCATCAGCCATCTAAACAAAAATAACGATCAATATAGTGTGCTGTAATTTTAGCCATGCATGCAACCCTTTTCCTTCCCTAATTGTTTTTGTATTTACTAGAGTACTTTTAAATAACAATGTTGATGAGTAACAGAATAAGGGTTACTGACCAAGCCAACAAACAGCTCAATTTTTCTTGTAGTTGTTGTTGCAGATGACCAATTTTGGTTAATATATCAACCAAAATTGTCAGCCCAACTAAGCTGGCTGTTTCATAAAAAAATAAATAAAAACAATTTGGTCGTGAGCGCACGGGTGGTTTTTGATGCAACCGTTTGCAATATGGGGATGGTTTGCTGTATCAAGTGTTTTGTCGCCACTGGGTAATAAACATTGATTTTAGTTTGCTTCGCTCACTTAATTAACCCACTCCAGCATCGTTTAAACAATTATTTTTATGTGTATTTTTGCACGTTTTGAATATTTCAGAGGTTCACTAATCCTTTAATTTTAATAGTTCAGCGGTTTATGCATTTTTAAACAATTTTTTCACTGCCTATTGTGTATAAACACCCAAAACCAGCTGAGCAGGAGGTGGTAGGACACGCTGCGTTGGCAAGCTTTTCTACTTCGCTTTGGCGTACTTGTTTACAAATCTCAAATGCAGTAAACCTCTCTTCTTCACTGCTTTCTAGATTTCCAAAAAGGCGGAAACACCACTTTCTGTACTCTTCAGTTCAGAAATAGTCAGTGCATGATGATCTGCGTAGACCTGTTTTAAATCTTGCTGTTTAGATGAACTTGGTAGGCCTACTATTGTACTCTGGTTTTACGAATAATCCAGGCTGCAAAATCAGAAAGCTTGGCTGTATGAAAAGAATGTAGGATGGCATATACTTTCCCTAAAAATTATGTTTCTATTTGATTTGCTCTCTCTATTGCGAGTAGCAAATCTTGAACAGAAAACTCATCTGGTAAGTGAAAACACTTATTCTACTTCTAAAGCTGTGAACTGGTCAATTGCGCCAAGATAATTTTCTGTTTATCTCCCACTGTTCATCAGGTGAATGAATCTTCATGCGGCAGGAAAATCTAATCATCAGGCAAGATCACTGAAGAAAGATTAATAAATTGTGGCACACTAATTCAGCGATTTAAGTTTATTTCTTGAAAAAATCGTTTCATAGAATGAAATCTAATATTTGGTTGTTGCACATTACAAAAGTTTAGGAATTTACGAAATTAAAACTTTTCGTAAGAACTACACAGCCAACACCTACTCCAAGCTGGCCTGGTCCATTTATCATTGTGCAGTGGACTTGAACACTTTTATAAGCTGAACCCTGGCCTTTGTGGATTGTAAGTCCAAATGCCGGTGTCAAGGGTATCTGTTTTCTTTCTGCAATTGTTAGCTTGTATACAGGATCAAATTCTGAAGAAAAACAAACTTTTTAAGATTAATTTCAGTATTGGTGACAGAATTAAAAAAAAAAAACAAGGCAAGCTGGTTCGGATTTGACAAGGGATAAACTACAATCCCCACCATCCAGTATCTGGCAGAGTTCATCGTATTTCCGCACCAGCATCTAAAATTTTCTCATTATTAATGTGAGTGTTAAACAGAGCCATGATAGCTACGAGTGCGGGTGACTAAAGACTTAAAAGCGTGAATAAGAAATAACTGATTGAGGCTCACAGAATTTTCAGTCCGTGTTCCGTGATTGTTCCAATAATCTCTTGCTTGGGCCAATGAATCCTCAATCCGTGGGAAGTAAAGATAGTGTAGCGTATATAAATGCACATCATTATTTGGATCTAAAAGTTGTTCTAGTTAAAAAAAAAAAAAAATGCGTTATAAAAACAATTCACTATGCAATCCAAACTTCACACCACAGCCTCTCTATTCTTTGATTGTGAACACTAGGTCCACGAACAGCACTTCCTCTATCACCAATTCTACCAACAACCATAAAATCCACCAATTGTTTCGGCCTAAATTACAATATGCTTAAGTGTTGGTCACCATAATTCTTCTGTAATAGCCTAAGCAGTCTTGCTGCTTCTTTTTAATAAATCACCAGAGTTTTCTTCATGGTTATTGACAAGCGGCTGAAATTATCAACGATTTCATCAGAACGTAGATTATCCAGAATGTCTGCTTGCGAGGAGAGAATCAGCAAAGCATAGAACCAGTTATCTACCATTGTAAATATTTTGTTGACTATGCGAACTTTGCTCTTGGCTCTTTCCATGGACGAACTGGTCACTGCTACAATCACCAATATCTTGTATAGATATTTGAGATGAGAGAATCCACTGGCTCCCAAAAGTACTCAGTAAGGGTGAATACAAATTTGGTTAAACCACTTCTGGCGTAGGCCTACAGTGTTCGTCTTCACAACACATATCATCTTCCAACTGCAGGATTAGTAGTAACATTGGTTTTGCATCTTTTGGAAACAAGTTATTAAGTGATACTTTGTCGTTACATCGTTGTACGCACTTTTGAATTCGCTAATATTCCTTATTAGCAATATAACTGCATCAAGACCTTAAAACTTAATTACATACTTGGCATCGAGCAAATGCTGCTGTAATCAACTTATATTCACAATGCTCCACTTATATTTCTGCCCAGTGCTCTGCCGCGAATTTTAGCTCGCACCCGTAACATATTTTTGGTAGGAATTTCGTCTTCAAACTCGTGAGCTTACAGCACCAATGCACCCTTGTCATGAATTTCAACCAAATGACAAAAACAAATGCAAACGTGTTTAAGACTGACTGACAGAACGGACACACAAAATCCAAAATTCGGTATGGTGTTCAGGCCGAGTATGACTAGGGGTAGGGGTGGTGGTCTCCACTCTCACTGGCCACATTTAAGATAAAATTGAAACGCAGGAAAATATTCTTAATTGTATGTTGGACTGGCGTTGGTAGTTACCGCACTGTCAAGTAAACACATTAATTATTATTATTACTTCCATTAAGACTGTCACCCTGTTAGATTTAAAACTCGAGGAAAATAAAGCATTACATTAGCGACAAACTACGGTTACGGCAAGTAAAAACTGATAATTTGCCACAACAATTAATTTCCACAAAATGGACAACCACTTTTCCACCAAAGGAAGTTGCCACTTTTCGAACAATTTGTCAGTTGACGCACTGTCCATTATTTGAAAATCTTATTCAACCTGGAGAAATTAAGACAAGACACAAATTTAATTTGGTTTGTTAAGTCACACCATTACGCTAAAAATGTAACTGCATTAATGCTGTTTTAGCCATATTGAAAATACCACCAAAAACATTCACACACAAAAGCACAATTTCACCACACTTCAAGACTACAGGGGACAAATATTTCAGGTTTGATTTTTACAATTATATTGTCGCGGGTAGGTTGAACATATGTAGCATCATGTACTGCAAGCTATTATTACTGGCCTTTCACCAGTCCATTTTGAAATGTATTACTTTTTTCTTTTTTTTTTTAACAGAAAGACTAAAAATTCTAACCTTAAAGGTCACATATTCGGCATTGCCTTGGCATTAAGGGAAATGTAATGACACCGAGGTCATACATGGGAAGTGTGACGCTGAATAAATCGCATTACCACTAACTCGGTAAAGGAGGTATATGAAGTGTTACTAGGGAATGGTAGAGACCATACAGACAAAAAAAAAACATTACCTATACTTGTATATGTAAAAATCAAACCTGAATAGTGGTGTTTTTTTTGTTTGTGTGGGCCTTACCTTTTCCCATTAATATTTCTACTCCTTTACAACATTAAAGGTAATGCAATTCATTCAGTTTCATGCATTCCTACATAGGATCTCAATGTCGTACCATCCCTTGAATGCCACGGCAATACCAAATTTATGTCCTTGAGAGAGTTTTAAAATATGGGGAAATATTTAGATTAATACGTTTCATAGTGGATTGATGAAAGACCAGCCATGATATGGTAATTATGCAAACCAGAGAAGTGGCAGTACAATTTGTGTTAACAGTCCTAAGCGATCTTGATGTGCCATGGCATCGTTTTGTGAAATTAGAAAGTTAGTAGTCGTACTATGCCATTTGTGTCAAAAAGGCGTGGATATATCTTCGGAAATGTCTGCGAGTGACATTAAGAGTTTTCCTTGAACCATCTCTTTGTAGTGGTGGCATCCATCTTTTAGTCCACATGAACAGATGGTGTAACATTATGCTTTAACCATTCTGTCATTCGGGCGTCTCTTCAGGTGTGGCATCACTTCCTGAAAGGCAATTAAAAAGTTTAATTCCATTCAAAATTACAAAATATGTAAGCCACACTGCACAACATCCAGTCAGTCATCACTTATCTTTGTTTGTAGTTTACAATTTTCAGCTTTGAGAATCACTTTTAAGCTGTACTTGTTTTTGACTTATTAAATAGTGACAGTGTCCATTTCATACTAAATTTTTGGGCAAGTTTTGACACTACCCAGGAATTACGAGTTGCTACACCGCTTTCTTCC
Source organism: Lithobius niger (assembly GCA_023313725.1). Lineage (NCBI taxonomy): Eukaryota > Metazoa > Arthropoda > Chilopoda > Lithobiomorpha > Lithobiidae > Lithobius > Lithobius niger. Next base: position 4,949 of record JAHWFP010069600.1, on the reverse strand, counting down.
AGTTGATATATTGAGGGATTTGTTTAGTGTTTTTGCACATGTAGGGTGACTACGCTTTGTGGTATTTCTTAGTCGTTCCTCCAAATAACCAGTTGCTGGCACACCCCTCCGTCCAGGAGTAACCATGCCTCCTGCACCAAATCAGATGGATGATTCACTTACATATCCTTTGCCTCCACTGTCTTTTAAAAAGGGGTAATCTTTGATGACTGCTTTTGCAAGTTCAACTTCAGATTCTGCCGATGGCCTATTAAGGAAACCAATTTTATATACCATACACTAAGAAACAGGGGGGGGGGGGGCACTCAAGGAATCCTGAAAATTAGCTCACCGCTATGAATTGAAGGTAGCAAATATTAGGGATGGATCATTTTTGGATTTTTAGTTTTGGTTGGCTTTCCACCAAAACCTCAACCAGCTAGTTTATTTTTCAGTTTAAGGGTTTCGCAAACAAAATATTTCATTCTAGTTTTTTTGTTACATTAACTAGCTGTTGTGACTAGAAGCTTTACATCCCCTCTACCCTTCCTACATGCCTTTTTAGCTATTAATAGAAAAGGTAGGATCATTTCTTAAGAATTTTCAATGGAAACGGACATCAGTTGTTGATGATAGTGCTGAATTTGAAAAACAAAACTGGTCATAAGCTGTGTGCACAAATTAGGAGGAAATGGCTGGGTGGGGATTTCGATGGAGTGGCAAGCCGTGAAAGGCCTTTGCATGCACGTCTGTCTCCAAACATCTGAAGACTTTTTTACTGAGAAAATCCCTATAGGTCGATGGCCCTAGTAAATCCTCCTCTTTTTCGATGGCCCTTAACAAACCTAACAGAAGTCACTCAAAAAGTTTTGCAACAATTGTGTGTAAGCCCTCGCCCACCCCCAAAAGAAAATTAGTTGCAGCAGCTCCAGTCTGAGGTATAAAAAAAACCATAGGAGACAAAAGAAAGAAGTAACAGCTCCCAGTTTTGCATTGGTGGTCTTTTCATTTTAATTAAACATTTATGTAAAATGGTTTTTACTGACAATCATTCAGAGTAATACAGTCAGTTTCAGATTATGTGCTCAATGAAACTGAAACTGTAAAATTTCCAGAATTTAATTGTGGCAGAGAAGCGAAGGAAGACTTCATTTTCAACATTGAACATAAATCTGAGAAACTTTTTGTTATGTCTCGAGCTACCTCAACTCCTAATTTGGGAATGCACTTTGCGAATGTATATGGTTTCCTTTCAACCCAGTGCTATTTCGAAGACTGCTACTTTTGCCGACGCGACTACTGCCTAATAGTAAAATCGAATTTTTCGTGAGCTGGGTTGTTATCGCTCGAAAGCTGTCACTCTGCACATGAATTTCAATGCTGACACAAACTTTCTCTCGTTGCAAAGCCTGACAGGTTCCTAGTAGGAGCTATCCATTTTAGCTGGCATCAAATAGGAACTAAAAGGGACTAAACCATGTTTTCTATATTAAATATAAGTTAATTCCCTGACTTTGCACTAGAAAGAATAGTTTTTCCTGACCATTTACCAGTTCATGGACTTTTGAGATTGGTGGAACCCTTATAATTTATACAGGGTGGTCCAAAAGTCGGGCCTACCTGAATATATCCTAAATGGTGTCAAATATCCTGAAAACAAGTTTATAGTAATAATGAGTAAACAGCGGGGATTCCAATGAGTGTAAAGACGATGACCTTGAAGACCTCCATCAAGGTCATCGCGTTGCTAACTTCTAAAGGAAGCACCGTACACCATCAGTGCAAATTTAAAAGTTGTAGGTAATCATTAAAAACTACCAACCCAAGAAACAGAATGGAAATCCATGTAGAAACGCCAGAGTTATGTGCAAAATACCCTTTTTGCACATAAACTTCACTGCAAGAGCTACTTGTCAAGCAGTGAAGCAAGGTAGTGACCAGCTAGCATCTCCGGTCTGTTGTACACAGTTATCCCAACGCTGTTTATTTCATGTTTGTTTGTTGTTTTACGGGTATTAGCCAGTTTTGTGTATTTCATTGCGTGAAATTTGAACAATGTTTCTGTCACCATTTTATTGTTCAGAACCAACGGGTGTGGTATGTGGTCAGACATGTTATTAGTGGGTTCTAAACAAATAACATGGGCGTACATAACGGTAACGAACTTGTAAATAAATTAATTGTAAATAACTTTGTAAACAACTACAAAAGCTGCAAACTTGCAACTTGAAGGCTGTTTTCGTAACCTCTACTATTGAGTCAGAAATGGAGGATTAATTTTGACCAACAAATGGGGGGGGGGGGGTAAGGGCCCAACTTGGACCATCACGTTTGTGTGGAATAAAAATAAGATGGAAATCAATCAAGAAGGTGCTCGAAATGGTGTCCCATCTTATTGCGGCATGCTTGTGCCCGTGACGTTGTGGAATGTAGTACCCGTTTGAATGTTGCTGCTGGGGGATGGCTCTACGTGTTGCACGTATCCGTTCCTTTAGGTCTTCAGCTGTTGTTGTGGGGGTTTCATACACTTGGGCTTTAACGTGGCCCCACAGGAAAAAGTCCAGCGGAGTTAAATCTGGTGATCGAGCAGGCCAAGCCGTTGGGCCAGCTCGACCGATCCACTGACCTGGGAACAAAGCGTCCAACCGCTGTCGCACAGTTCTACGGAAATGGGGTGGGGCTCCATCAAGTTGGTACCAAATTGCCTGCACCGTCGCTAGTGGCAGGTTGTCCATAACGTCAGTTACAACATCATCTACAATGAGTTCAAGGTAGCGTTCCCCATTTAAAGTTCCATCGTAGAATACTGGGTCAATGAATGTGGCCATTTAGGATCCCACACCAGACATTAAACCGCCATTGTTCCTGATGTCGCGCTTCTCGCAACCAGTGAGGATTCTCGTCTGCCCAGTAGTGCACATTGTGCGTATTCACGATGCCATCCCGTGTCAATTGCGCCTCGTCCGTCCAATCGCAGCGCCTGATGAAGATGAACATGGTATGGATGGAAACTGTTCCTCTTCAGGACACGTAGGACAGACTGATGACTGATGACTGATGTCAAGTGCCCTTCCAACTGCACGACTACTGGTATACGGGTTTTCGGCTACTGCTGCGAGAACCATCACACTATTGTTGTCGTCTGTTGCAATTCGAGGCCGACCTGTTCGAGGACGGGCTACAATGCTGCCCGTTTCCAGGAAACGAGCAAGTGTCCTGTTGAACGTTCGTATTGTTGGATGCCTTTGTTGAGGATGTCGTTCTGCATAAATTCGAAGAGCTTCACGAACATTTTCGTGGGCCAACCATAGCACACGATCATGTCCACGAGTTCTGCATTGGCGTAGGCTGCCATCTGAAATTACAGTGTTCTGTGTATCTGGCTGAAATTTGCTAAAGTGCAGTTAATTATTTACTCATCAGCCTAACTGAGAGTAGTTGAAGTATGGCTGAACTGCGCTGAAGTGCAGGTAATTAATGTCTCATCAGCCTAACTGAGAGTAGTTGAATTATGACTGAAGTGCTGAAGTGTAGTTCTTATTTCTTAATCAGCCTTAGGGATGGGTCATTAATAATGGTCATTATTAATTATCATTATCAGTGTGATCAGGTAAACGATTCTGATCAGGTTAACGATCAGTCAAAAACGGGTTGATAGCCTGAATGTAAACAGGGATTCTAGCTACGTTCCCCACAGCAAAAGCAGGGTAATAACGACAAGCAGTTCGTTAGCTCTGTTCATGCTCAAACTCCTGTTGTTCCAGAAGTAGATGGAGATGGACGTCATAAATTAACTGTAAAGCCAATAAATTTGTTTTCCAGTGATCAGGCCGATAAATTATTGCGTAAATTATACACAGGTGTCGAATGGCATCAACAAAAATTGGCCTTGCCCGATAGGATGTTAACACTGCCACGTTTAGCTTCTTACTACGGTAAAATTCTCTCAAAGTATGTCGCGCCTGCAGTCGAAAACAATCAAACTTTATCTGCTGATTTTGATACAATTTTGGAAACGGTGAACAGTAAATATGGGTTGGAGTGAGATTCAGTAATAATTACTTTGTTCGAAGATGGAAGTGATTCCACTAGTTTTCATTCAGAATTAAATCAAGTAGAATCAAATAAGCCTATTGTATTAACTTGACTAGATCAGAAACGCACATTACAGTCCTGTCATGTTGACGAAACATTTTTTAAAGATGAGGTCAACATGCCTTGAGGTACTTCTATAGGTATTTCTAGTGAAAGTCTATAAACAGCTAGAAAATTAGGGTTCCTATTGTTTCGGGAATTATGGAACCAACTATTTGCTTGACTTGTTGGGATAGCAAAGGCGCAAGTAAAACTGCGATCTGCTTATGAGCGTCTCGGCTTAAGCGAGGGGAAAATGGTACAGCCAACGCCATCTAGACGCAGCGTTACTAACTAGAGGTGAAAACGAAGACCTACCTGACTTGGAGTTTAGCAAGGAGCAGTCGTCGCTTAATGAGGAAAGTGTTGGCAACACTGTAAAAACTAAATTCTCTCGCCCAAATTTAGTGTTTAATATTGGTGGTACGCCTAAGGTGTGTTTAATTGACACAGGTAGTTCACTTTCACTTTTGGATAACACTACAGCTCACAGAATGCTTAAGTATATGAGAAGTGGCTCACGTTTAGTTGATTTGGAAATGCCCGTAAGCCTTGTAGGCGTGGGAAATCGAAAATAATTACATCTATTTCTAAATGTAATTTTTCAAAACAACAAGAGTTCATCATTGTTCCCGATTGTTCGTTTGGAAAAATTTCTGTACTCCTCGGTTACGATTCCCTGTCTACACAACCAAATTCGGTAGCCATAAATTGCACTGATAATGTTTTGAACATCGGCGATTTAAAATTTTAATTATCACAGTCTGCTGATGAAGCTCATGAATCGTATAATTTAAATCAGGAAATTATAAACAGACACATGTATAAACCCAATA
>JAHWFP010069599.1:19707-30906 GCA_023313725.1 Lithobius niger | reverse complement strand
ACGTGGCTAAACGACATCACTGGAAAATGTTTAAAAACCAGTCGTCTCAGTGTGCTTGGCAGAGTTCTACTGGCTCAGGGTTCGTGCCAATCCTTGAAAACCCGGAAATGTCCTGGAAAGTAATAATGAAAGTCCATGCCTCGAAAAGTGCTTGAAAATTGAAAAATAATATTTGTATCATCAGTAGGGCGATGAACGGAAAATATAGACAAGTGACTAAAGAGCACTGAAAAATTTTAGCCAGGAATTTAGTCGAGTATGTATAGAGCAGCGTCATGTGACGTGTTATTGACTACGAGACACCATTTGGGGGTAATAGCTACAAGGTGCACTACATTAAAATGTAACGGATAAAACGGCACTTCTAGTCAAGACAGTGCTTTGAGAGCGGGTCTCTTAGGCTTAAAAGAACGTTGTTTTCTCCAACAACAAAAATCGCGCGTTATAGGCTTAAGAAATCCAGTCTAATAGCATTGGCTTCAATAAGACGATCTTCCTTTCTCCCTCCAGTGCTCCTTGCAGCTAACCCAGTTAATGGCTCCACCATAGAGTTATACACAATAATACTACGTCGTGTCACTGCCCTATAGCCTTATATTATTCTTCCTTTGTTTGGGCATGAATAGTTTTGAAATTTGGGCACTTGCTTTAATTGTATTTATCTGTAATAGTGGTTGGATACAACAGTGCAGTTTCACGTGGACTAAACATGACAGCAACACTGCAGCCTTATAGTGTTTTTTTCCGAAGCCTTGCAGGAAAATTTATTTTTTGTGTCCCTTTGCTGTTTACATTCGGATCAGTTAAACCTTTCCAGAAACATCAAATGAGTTCGTTTTTATTTTCTAATTCGTACTACTTTGGCGTACCATGCAGTTTAGATTATTAGCTTGTTTTAATGTTTTGTTTTATGGTTTGCACAAACCAATATGGAAACAACCCCTTTAATGTTCAGTCTACGTCTTGTATCTGGCGTTCGCGATCGGCATTGTTGCATAGTAACAATGTTTAAGACAATGTAAAACAATCAATTTGGACCCCCCACGACCCGTCTGTCGTTCGTCTGGAGTTCCCTAAACCACTTGACTAATTAGAAAAGGCTTATGGAAAGGGCGCAACTATACAGAGCAATACCTGTAAAACGAGCTAAGAACCAGCTTTATAGGACGTATAGTTTGATCTGTGGAGAGAGTTGTAGAAACGTGTCACGCCAACAACAACAACAACAAGAAGCCGAAAATGGAAATCACGGCTGTTTTTCATACTGTACTGACGGTTTGTTGTTCCTACCCGGTCTGTCAGGAAGACAGGCTTTCACACTGCACTGTGGGTTTATTATCTCAATCCGCAGAGGCACACAAAGCTTTATCTCAGCTGGCTTTGCATTGGTGGGTTTGGTGTTTGGCCTTCAGGGTAGCTGTCGCCTCCACCCATGCACATTCGCTAAACGTCTGCATGTAGACTTCGTTCAATGCTAAGAGCTTTGGAGCCAAAGGGCTTTTAACAAATTTGCTATACGTAAATAAGTAGGAATGGAGCCTGCATATTGTAGTTTTCCACATTTATACAGAATTAGCTTTTGAAGGTGCCTCGTAGAACTAGGGCGGTATCTGAACGCCTTCCAGCCCGTAACTTTCGTTCTTGATTAATGAAAACATTCTGGGCAAGTGCATTCGCAATAGTTCGTCTTGCTACGCCCCATGAAGTGCACCTTTAACGTTGCAATAGGAATGCCCCGTCAGTCTCACAGGGGCCCGTCTTCGCTCGCTCACGGATACAGAGTACTATATACATATAATGAAAAGGGTGAGACCAGCCAGAAGTCAAAACTTAAAACAATCCGTTTTTTTTAAATAATCTCTATTATAATCACTGGAACTCGCGCTGAACGTCTTATTGTCAAAGCCGAAGCAATTAATGCTTGTATGGCTGAACCGGCTCAATTTTGAACATTACCAGATTTTTTTTTTAGAGAAGAAGAAATCTGGTAAAGGGAGGTGCCAGCCCGGGGATTCGATCCTGGATACCTCCGATCATCGTCGGGGCCGACAGATTGTCCAGAATTAGCCAGAATACATCCCATAGCCGCTGAAGGAGCATGGTAGCCTCTCACGCTACCCTGGCAGGTTATTTGTACCTTTACATTGCCCAGAGCAATCTGAGGAGCTTCTCAATTGTTGCAACCCTAGTCAACTTCCGGTAATTGCCGGGGCTTTTACCTCGATGCTGAAACGCTTCTCTGATCGCTCTGGACAACGTATTGTAACAAATAATGACTTCGAACGTGAGACAAGTTATCAATAGAGGCGTTCAGTGAGAGTTTCACTGATTATAATAGCGCGTAAGCGTAAAATTTAATTACGCTCAATACAGGTACGGACTGTTCTACGATATGACTGTTAGTTGGTTTCGCCCCTTTCGTTATGTGATGTGCAGTATATACTCTTGTGGCGATGCGAGTGATGACGAGTCACTCCTTGGTTTCCGAAGTAAAAATAATTATTAATACTCACGCGATGACATCTCTGGTGTTGATGGTGTTGACGCAAGATGCCACCACGTGCTTCGATTTGATTGGCTGTCACAATGACTACTTTCCCCGTGAACTGATCTTCGAGTATAGTTCGTTGTAAACGAAATGCACAGTGTACACATTTTTTGGATTTCTCTTTTAGTTGCATGATTTTTCAGTTTAATTTAGTTTAGTTTTTTAGTTTAATTTTTCTTTACAGCCTGTTGTGTGTTGCACCATGCATGTATAATTGTATAATGCTTTTTCTGTGTAAACTGACACACAAAAGCTGTACATGGAACTTCCGGTCGTTTCTGATGAAACTTCCGAATTTACTTACTGAATATTGGTCTGTCTCGTGTTCGAAAAGCTTACAGAAAAAGAAAAATTATCTTTTACTTTGTACGTCCGCGTTCAAACGCTTTCTTAACTCATAATGTTGTGAATGGGTTTTGTTTTTAACTCCATTGCCTCGAAACTTTTAGTGTTTGTGTTTCGCTTTAAATTAATTTGGTACGTCATTAGAATCCGGAAATAAAGACGTGATGAGGGCGCCTTATCTCTTGCGGCCAGGTGCCGTGTCACATTTACGATCAAGTTATAGCCCAATTAAATGATATCTTAAGTGATAAGATGCGCCGTTGAAGGTGGCGAGTAGACACCGCTTTGGGGCCAGGGTTCGTTTCCGACGCGACTTTGAATAAAACATTTTCTCATTTGCGAAACGTGAGATTATTGCGTACTTTTGCGTTTATGCAGAGATTACTCTGTCCAAATGATATGTCCCTGAAAGGGCATTTTTCATCCGCTAATGCTTCCACTACTTTTATTTCCGACATAATGTTTGCTTAATGTTTGTGAAAAGCGGAAAATGGGACGGGTTCTTAATTACCTTCGAGGTATGTTAATTTGTTGCACATGATATACGGTATTGTCAGTCTCTCCTTGGACGGAAAATAAGCTCCCACCCTCCTTTACGTCATTGCCAAAAGGGTTCCAGTCAAAAATCGTGACAGTAATTTGAATGAAAAAGGGGATGAAATGAGGTTCGATAAGAGAAAAAGGTAGTTTCTTTTTTTGTAATCCATTGATGAATTTACCTTACCCACTCCACCCCCCCCCCCTTACAAATATTTCAATTTTTCCTTAGGTGCACCCCTTGTTCCCTAGCGATGGAGGAGGAGAGTCAGGAAAATACAGTACGGGTCTTCCTATTTTTTTAAATTTATGTTTGTTGGACATTCAAGCTTTTTTTTTTTTTACTTTCAAGCCAAAATCAACTCATCCTTAAATTTAGGCCACCTATCAGGATTCTAAGAAAATAAAGCGATCGAAGTAAGGGCACGGGCGGGGGGAAAACGTGAAAAAAAACAACGAGAAAATATGAAGAACGTAAAAAACACGAAAAAAAACACCCCGGGGGGGGGGGGGGAAGGGAGAGACGCGAACTGAAAAAGAGTAAACGTGATCAACGTGAAACGTGAAAAACATTAAAAATAACGAGAAAAAATGGAAAAAAAGCTGCAGGGGAAATAAACGTCCCGAAAGTCGTTTCCTGGTAAAACGTCGTGCGATGCCTGGTGCAATTCAAGCCCAGGAGTCTGACCTAACCTAACACAAAACAACATAAAATAAAGAAATACGCCAACACAATTTTTTTTGTCAACAAACACGAAAGTTAAGAAAGTCTTTCCTTGGTGAGCCCTGCCCTGCCTGGTGAAATTGAAGGCAAGGCAGCTGATTTAACGTATCCTTGTCTTCCCCCAACCTACCATAATCCCTTTGCCCCTTCTTTTACCATAGTTTTACACGAACGGTTTTTTCCGCACAAGATTATTTGCCAAACCCCCCCCCCCCGGCACCACGGGGGGCGGGGGGGAAGTGGCGTGGGGGGTTTTTTTTTTTTATGGTAACATTTGAAATACCACTATTGTGTATTTAGCTTGCTTTAATTTACAGTAAAGTAGGACACATTATTTTATTACGTAAAACTTTTATATGTAACTGCCTAGAAATTAGTTCTTCGCTTCTACGTAGGTGTAAATTATGCTTTTTTCTTTCCCTTTTTTGCCATTCTAACTTAAGCGCAGTGACCTTTTGACCAATCTTTAGCTTTTGCCAGTAACCTTCCACTAATCTAGAATTCAAATGGCAAGGTTTGTTTATAGAAATGTGTACTTTTTTGCAGTGTTTTTTTTTTTAATCAGCAGAAGCACTCGTCACTTCCCGTAGCTTTCTTAATTTCTTTACATTGTGGGGATTATTAGTTCGTGCTACCGCTTCTCCAAATCTATCCACAGTTAAGGGACAAGGTGGACATAAAACGTAGGGTCAAGTTAAATGTTGGGGTTATTCTAAATCAGAAACCAAACTGATGAAAAAAGGCCAAAAGTCGTGGTTCAGTTTTGGTGGTGTTTTAATAATTAAATTGAGCGATGTTAAGCTCTGGCTTGCCTGATTAATGGGGGGCGACTCAGGCCTTAGCTTAGGGCCTAAAATAGAATGCCACAAAATGTTAAGCTTACTTGGAGTTAGCTAAAATGATGGCGGATTTTGGTCTATGATTCGGTTATATAAGTAAGGGTTGGTATTATGGGGTTGTAGTGGAACAGTGACAACAGGATTGGTCTGGGTTGAGTTTAAATTTGGGGAATCGGGACAAAAAGGTAAAATTTCTAATTAAGATTGCCAAAATTACCTTTGGATGTAGGAGGTTTCGTGGAGGAATGAAATCTAGGTTAATTAATACCTAATTGTTGGGAGCACCAGGCAGAAGACCAAGCGAGCTCGTACCTTACGATTGACGTCAAACATTAAGTATAGACAATTCATAGCTATATATTGTTACAACAATTGATCAAATAGCATCACTTTGACTACCAATACAATGGATATTTATTTTGAAGTCCCAATGGGTCATTACAATTTGACGTCATGTGGATCTTGGGCTTGGCAGAATTAACAAATGACGTCATCAGCGTAACCTTGCTGGGGTGTATAATTTCAACGTTGATATCCGGAATTAAACTCGCAACAACATCTGTCTCATGTTTTAAGGTTTTTGAAAGTATAGATCCAAAATTTAGAACGTGCTTGCTGTATTCAGTCAGGTTTCTTATTTATTATTTATAGCATATCTGACAAACCCAAATTTTCGCCCTCGTTCATTACATGTCTTTCACAAATTCAAGTTTAAAAAAAGCTTAGAAAATTTCTCAAGTTTACGTATTCAATGTATTTTATAATCCACGTTTCCTTCTTTTTATCGGTATTTTTTCATGTTTCATTGTATTCGATTTGCATATCTTTTTCAGCTTACTGTTCGTTACTCATCACACTCCAACTCGGTCTATTCGACAATCATCATGCGTTTGTATGGCTGGCAGTTTACCGTCGACAAATTATGACGTACAACCTCCTCCCTCTACCGCCAAAACGTCTATTTCTGGCTGCAAAACGCTGCGCTTTAAACCCCGAGTTGCAAGTGTGAATACACGATGCGTCACAGAGCGCGCGGACAGAAATATACGGCGTGTAGATGCACCCTTAGCCCAAGCGTCAATAGCCCCATAAGCTCCATCCACACTTCGCCTGACCCATCTATACCGAGTCCGGTCTCGGACCTGGTCCTGGTCCAGTCTTTCACATCACGGTCGAAAGTGGGACTGCGTATCCCGATCCCGACCCCTTATTTCAGTCTGGATGCGGTTGGAATGCGGGTAAGCACTTTAGGGAGACGCTTTAACAGCATGAGCGCTGATAAACAATAGCGAGACCAAAGGTAAGCAGGAGGAAGGGAGGAGAGAACACAACAAAGACAGCACCAAAAAATGTTGTAGCGAGAGAAAAATTAACTAAGTCCAGGCCCTGGCCGCGATGTCTCGGTCCAGTGTTGATGGGGTTTAGAAAGACAGGTGTCGGGTTTCTCTTTTAATTTTGCGTGGTTTGAATGTCAGGACCCAGACCCTAGACACTGTATTTCGCAGCAATGTGTACGCGGCTCTACTTACTGCGCAACCGACGTGTTAAATCGTATTGTCAAGTCTTACTGCTTATACACTGCCCAGCCTGCCGTTTTATAGGCAACCGAAAAATGGCGATACCAGGTCGAGGGGGGGGAACGGGGGGGGGGGAAGCGTTGTTGGAAATGATTGGCCAGTGTCAAGAACAATGAGTAATGCTTCAGTATAGTAAAAGGATTCGGGGACGATTATTATGTAATCAAACCAGCATCCTTGTAATACATGTCATACACACTGTAACGGCAAATGTTCGATATTTTTATACTTACGAACCACTGGTATAGCACTGTCGCGTTGTCGATTGGAATTAGGAAGCTAAATGCGTTCTACAACAATTTAAACGATTGGAGCGATCCTTCTTACGTTTGATGACGAGTATTCGTTTGTTTTTGTTCGTCCAATTTCGTGTCGATTCATCAGCAAAATCAACAGCCAATGAGATGGAAGAATCAGTAAAATGGCACGAAGTCGGAGCAGTGACGTCAGACGCGGCTGAGATTAGGTGTTAAACCTCGCACCGTTTCTCGCGCCGCTCCGTAATCCTGAATTGACCGACCCAATAGAACGGTCGAAGGTCCCTGGGTTAGGTTTTGTCCTTCTTGGCGTCAATAAGCGTGTTGGTTAAAAGGCATGGTTGCCATGACAGCAGCAACTCTTAACTGGCAAGCTCGGCGACCCAATTTTTCTCGATGTAATTGGAGCGAGACTGACGACGAAGAATGATTACAAACTCCGCGCACGTCGCTGCTCTTTCATCAAGTAGTGGTTTCTGGGCATTGTGGGAACATTACTTTCGAGGCTAATATAAAAGCTCGTGCTTCGGTGAACGACCTAATTCGCTTAGCACTGTCGTGTTGAGTTATGCAATTATTATTGATAGCTTTGGAGCTGTAGGGGGGTTAATACCACGACGTGCAGCTAAGTGCACCAACTACAACTTTGTTAAGACAAGACTGTACGCACAAAAAAATCGCTCTTGTAGCCTAAGTCTGCAAAAAAAAAAAAACCAAGCGGCTGCAACAACTACTTAGTCGTAACCGGTCTTCTGTAACTTCCGCCATTTTCGAAAATGCTGAGGCGCACACCTCTATCGCGCACTGCAACAGCGATCTCTATTATATGATCTAAAAGCAGTAACCATTACAATTGCTGGTTAATAATAGGTTAGCTTGTTAAGCCTAATTTAGATTTTAGGTGTAATTGTCAGCTTTTAGGCCTAATTTTTACCTGCCGTTTTAATTTCGTAAGTAGAAGCTAACGGACACGCCGAACGCGTCACATGTATAGATCAGTGGTAGCGAGCTAAGTGACGGGTGAGACAATGTGATTTTTAGGCCAACTTTTCAGTTTTTAGGCCTAATTTTTTTTTACCTGCCGTTTTAATTTCGTTCGCAGCTGCTAAGTGATGGTTTGATTCGAGAGTAAGTCTATACATACTTCCATGCAACATGGCGGCAAGACTAATTTAAATGAAGCTAATGTGTGTCGTTAATGAAATCATTGTTTTTACGGTGGCGTGTTATCCCTAGGGTTTAAATGCGTCGATGAAATGTTAGTTTCATTACGTTACGTCGAGAAAGTCTATTAGCCATAAGGAAGCAACGATGTTTTAATTTGCCGTGTTTTTGACTAACTGTTGGTCTCTGAATCTAACGCTGAAACTGTTTGTCGATATCTGGTTTCGTTCTGAAGTTGAAAAAACGTGATGGACGGACAAAGTCGTTGCAATAGTCTTCTCAAATGTACAAAAGTTTAAAAAAAAAGGTAACTGCGAAAATGATACATAGGAGTTTGTTTTTATTTTTATTTTGAAAACACGTTCATCAGATCAAGAGTCAAATTAAACTCCAAGGTATAGAGCATTGACGTTTGCCGCCATATTGGCACCAGTATGGGTTTTGGAAGCCATAACTACAAGGTGCACTGCATAAAAATGGAGGGAAAAACAACGGAATAGCGTTGTTTTCTCCAACAACAAAAATCGCGCGTTTTAGGTCTAAGAAATCACTCTTCACAGCATCGGCTTCATTATGACGCCCTTCTGTTTCTCTCTGCAGTGCCCCTTGCAGCTAATCCATTAAGGCTCCAGCATAGAGTTATATACAAAACTTCTGGTTAAAATTAGGCCTAAAAGCTGATAATTACGACTAAAATGCAAAATAGGCCTAAAAGCTAACACATTTTTAACCGAAAATTGTAATGGCTACTGCTTTAAGATAAGTGTAATAGAGATAGCTGTTGTAGTGCATGATAGAGGTGTGTGCCTCAATATTGGACGTGGAGGAACTGTACAGAAGACCAGTGCGACTATAGGCAGTCGCTGTAGCCGCTTGTTTCTTTTATAATTAAAACATCATGCGGACCGAACCACAATCGCTCATTGCCTCATTTTCCATCAGAGAAGCTTAAACCGAAATAGAAATCTTACTCCTGCCCTGTGTCGCAAATCTTGTTTACTTGCATGTTCGCTGGGGCAAATGGCCAATCTCAGTCTTGTGTGTCTAATCTTACATACGTGGACATTATCTATGCCTTGTAATCATATTTCCGGTTCCTGCCTATAGAACCTTCTAGAACTTTCTATTACCCATAATACCGTGCGTCCCGTTTGGCAAAGCGCTTCAGCGCTTATCAAAATCACTGTCCCGTTTGCGTGAGCGCTTCGTTTGCTGAAGCGCTCGTGACTGTCCCGTTTGCGGGCGCTGAGAAAGTGCCTCGAAGCAACGCGCAGCAGAAAAATTGGTGTTTTTTTGGCTTAGCTTCAAGATGGCCGCTCCCTTGTACATGGACGCTATCGAAGTGACGTGAGATAATGGCTAATTTTTCAGCCTAACGGTCGACTCTACTGAGACTAACAGGCGCCATACCGATAATTAGTTTTGTGTACTCGCTGAAACACTAATTTATAAAACGAATTTTCAAAAAATAACGTTTCAATTCTTGATTTCCTACTGACGTATGTAGCGAGTGAGTGCATCGTTCGCAAGTACATACGTGCATAGTCACATATTTTGAAACATATTTCGAAATTGTTAAATGTTTGCTTAGTTTGCCAGACTGAATCCCTTCACTGCAAACAGCCCAACTAAATCTACGCCGTCTACACAGTGCTGGAAAACAACTGGCGCGCGTGATTTTTACCAGGAGCTCAAATATTCACAAACGAGTTATTTTTATAAAAACGCCAGCCATCTTGTTTCCTACGACGATCGTCCCGTTTGCTCGCAAAGCGCCGAACGTCTACTGGTGACGTCAGCATTGAGCCAAAAAAGCTATTTGCTGAAGCGCTTTGCCAAACGGGACGCACGGATACCCTGGCCATTTCGCTGTTGTCAGGGGTTACCAAAACGTATTTAAGGAAGGGGGCCCGCATGGAAAATCAGAAAGCCTTCGGGCCAGCCAACTGGCTGGTCCTCCCTCAACCCCTGCTAGGTGGCCCAAGTTTGGTTATGCTCTTTTCCCTCAACTAAACTAAGCCTTTTTATTAACCCTAACTTAACCCCAAAGTTCCCCAGCTTCCCTGAGAAGAATTTGTTCAGTCTAATTAGTTAGCTCTCCCACAGTTCGTTATTTTTCGTCACCCTGTGCGACTCCAAACCGTACTCCGTATTAGTCTGAATAAAAAATCTTAAATTTATAAAAGTTCCTCGAAGGTGTATTTCAAGTTTGGAATCTAGAGGAAGGTTAAGAAGTCCACCCAACTTGCCCCTTACAGTAAAAGTGGCTTCTCTGCTGTACTGTTATGTATTTTGGCAGCCGTACACGTGGCGGGGCATTTGCAACAACTCCAGCGGATGACACAAGAGTATTTGCTGGAGTTGTTGCAAACAGTGTTGCCAGATGCCTGCAAGCTTTTGCCCCCGAAATTGCGGCGCTGCTCCCCCCCCCCTCTCCCCCTCGAAAACCCCTAATTTTTTTTTTCATTATCTGTAATTAAGAAAGAAACATTTTCCCGTAAAAATTGTTTCCAAAATAAATAAAAACAAAACTAAATACCAAAATAAAAATACTCCGTTGTTACACGTACATTACTCGTAAGGCGAAAATGGAACATGTTTTTTTTTACCCTTCCTGAGTTACGATTTAGATAAAAATCGCAAATCTGGTTAATCAGATTAACTCTTAACTTCTTAACTTCTTAACTGCTCAGCCGGGGTCCGGCCCCCATTGTTTGGCCTCTATTTCATAACTGCTCAGCCGGGGTCCGTCCTCTATTGTTTGACCTCTATTTCTTAACTGCTCAGCCGGGATCCGGCCTCTCGGGATCCGGCCTCTATTGTTTGACCTCTATTTGTTAACTGCTCAGCCGCGGTCCGGCCTCTATTGTTTGACCTCTATTTCTTAACTGCTAAGCCGGGGTCCGGCCTCTATTGTTTGACCTCTATTTATTAACTGCTTAGCCAGGGTCCGGCCCCCATTGTTTGACCTCTATTTCTTAACTGCTCAGCCGCGGTCCGGCCTCTATTGTTTGACCTCTATTTTTTAACTGCCCAGCCGGGGTCTTGCCTCTATTGTTTGACCTCTATTTCTTAACTGCTAAGCCGGTTTCCGGCCTCTATTTCTTAATTGCTCAGGTGCGGTCCGGCCTCTCTTGTTTGACCTCTATTTCTTAACTGCTCAGCCGGGGTCCAGCCTCTATTGTTTGACCTCTATTTCTTAACTGCT
>JAHWFP010069599.1:0-19307 GCA_023313725.1 Lithobius niger | reverse complement strand
GCGGCCTCTAT
The DNA here is from genome assembly GCA_023313725.1 of Lithobius niger. Lineage (NCBI taxonomy): Eukaryota > Metazoa > Arthropoda > Chilopoda > Lithobiomorpha > Lithobiidae > Lithobius > Lithobius niger. The sequence goes on along the minus strand of JAHWFP010069599.1, from coordinate 19,296 downwards.
TGTTTGATCTCTATTTCTTAACTGCTCAGCCGCGGTGCGGCCTCTATTGTTTGACCTCTATTTCTTAACTGCTCAGCCAGGGTCCGGCCTCTATTGTTTGACCTCTATTTCTTACCTGTTCAGCCGGGGTCCGCCCTCTATTTCTTAACTGCTCAGCCGCGGTCCGGCCTCTATTGTTTGACCTCTATTTCTTAACTGCTCAGCCGGGGTGCGGCCTCTATTGTTTGACCTCTATTTCTTAACTGCTCAGCCGGGGTCCGGCCTCTATTGTTTGACCTCTATTTCTTAACTGCTCAGCCGGGGTCCAGCCTTTATTGTTTGACTTCTATTGCTTAACTGCTCAGCCGGGATCCAGCCTCTATTGTTTGACCTCTATTTCTTAAATGCTCAGCCGCGGTCCGGCCTTTATTGTTTGGCCTCTATTTCTTAACTGCTCAGCCGCGGTCCGGCCTCTATTGTTTGACCTCTATTTATTAACTGCTTAGCCAGGGTCCGGCCTCTATTGTTTGACCTCTATTTCTTAACTGCTCAGCCGGGGTCCAACCTCTATTGTTTGACCTCTATTTCTTAACTGCTCAGCCGGGGTCCAGCCTCTATTGTTTGACCTCTATTTCTTAACTGCTCAGCCGGGGTCCAGCCTCTATTGTTTGACCTCTATTGCTTAACTGCTTAGCCGGGGTCCAGCGTCTATTGTTTGACCTCTATTGCTTTACTGCTCAGCTGGGGTCCGGCCTCTATTTCTTAACTGCTCAGTCGGGATCCAGAATTATTATGTAGATGTATTTCCGCATTCATTTAGTAGAAACTGAAAACTAATCGTAAATAAATAACTGTTGACTAGCAAACAGCGTTTGGCGAGCGAGAAGGTCTCGTTGCTAAACGCGGCCTTACCTCGTGTATGCTTAGCCCAAATTATAGCCCTTAACAGCTGTGGTAACTTGTCCAAATCTCCGAACTATGAGTGTACTGCCGAACACTCCTCGGCAGTCCTCGGCAGTCCTCGGCAGTCCTCGGCAATGTTGCTTTCTGGCGGCCATATTGTGTAAAATGTTTTTAAGTTCTGGCCAGATAGTTCGTTGGCCGTGGTTTGACCATTCTCTCAATGTTTGACAATCCCGTCTGATAAAATGGGATGTGTAATGATTTCAGTGGTTATGATTTTGTGTTTAGGACCGGGAAATAGGTCCAGGAATTACGGTACTATAGTGTTCATCACTTTTTTTTCTTTAAGCTTTAAGTCGGCCTAAGCATCTTAATGCTTGTACGGCTGAACCGGCTCAATTTTGAACATTACCAGACTTTTAGAGAAGAAGAAATATCTGGTAAAAGGAGGTGCCAACCTGGGCATTCGATCCGGGAAACCTCCAATCATCGTAGAGGCCGAAAGATTGTCCAGAATTTGCCAGCATAGTTCCCATAGCCGCTGAAGGAGCGTGGTAGCCTCTCACTAAGACTGTATTTGTATTTAAAATCATACTCCAAACTATTTCATTTTATCCTGCATTGGTCAGATACCGTTTCGCCGAATCCCGTTTTGCCAAAACGAAAGTAGATTAAAACTTTTGCATAAAGGGGCAAATCCCGTTTCGCCAAATTCCGTTATGCCAAATAGAGTTCTTGAAATTTTAGTCACACGAAATTGAATACATTGTTCCTGTATAATGGTCTGACATTTATAGACAAACGCCCGTTTCGCCAAATCTCGTTTCAACGAAGAATTTTTGTCAAATTGCGTGCCTCGCTTGTTCTGCCGCGCTCGCTGCGGCTAAACATACAATATCAGAAACCGCAACTAATCACAAAACTCTTTCAATTAGGCATGCCTCTTTAACTTCTACAATGTTAAATTTTTAAAGAAAATTTTGATTCTGCGAAACGGGGTTTTGCAAAAACGGGAATTCCCGTTTGGCAAAGGGTAACCATCACGCGTATAACTACCTATTCTTAAAAAGAGAACCTTGGCATTGACGTTGATCTAGCGACGACCAGTGGTGGGCGCAAGTCAATTCCGGAATTGGTATTAATCGACTGAATTCCACTTTTGTGGACTCGGTGGAATTGATTTTATGCTGCACAATTCCAGGTTATGAATTCATGGAATGGACTTTATTTATTTTCAATTCCGCTTTACCCGATTTGGACTTGACCTTGGGTATTTGCCGAAACTACAAACTGACTTGGTAGGAATTGAATTGATGACCATCAATTCTTCACCCCATGTTACGTTCAGGTTGACTTGACTTGCCAAATCATCCATTGGATTGCCATTGCCTCGATTTGATTTGATTTTTATTTGACTTAAAATTACTTGCTTTTGACCTGATTTGATTCAACCTGAAATTCAGGCCAATTCCACAAAATCCAAATCAATTTTATCCAATTTCAGCCCCAAAATTCACCAAAATCGTCTAAATTTTCGGCAATACCTTAAATTTTTTTCAGAATTTATCTGAAATTATGCCGGACTTACGCGGAATTGGGTGGAATTGAATGGAACTGGTCAAAATATTTCCTGAATCAACCGGGAATTGACTGGAACTAAGACTGGATTAGTAGCAAGTCACTGAATTGGAATTAATTATCGGAATGAGAAACGAAAATTAATTGATTGGCAATGATTTGAAATAGCAAATACAAAATATGGCATTGATTTGAATTATGTTCAACCTTGACGGTGACTTGGTTTGAATTGACTGTGACTCATGAAATTGAATTGGAATTGATCTGGAATTGCATTGCTTATCAACGGTATGTAAGTAGAAATGGATTTGATTTGACTTGCTGCCCACTTGATGTCTAGGTAACTGACTCAAATCCATTGAAATGGAATTGTGCCCATCGCTGGTGACGACTAAACCATTATTAATAGTGTCCGCGGCCTATCTTGAGTTCTCCGCAGAAGGAACACAGATAATCGATTGCACGTTTTCAGTAGCAGAGTGCCTTGTCGATATACAAGATGGTTACAAAAACAATGTCGGCCATCAATTAAAGCCACCCCATCCAGGAAGACGTAGCCGCTCACAAGATACATCGCGCACACAATAAAATACACGTTTTTTCTTGTGTGTTGCCTGTTTTCAAAACGGAAATAAATTAATTGCTCTTATTCTGCCACTGCTTGCCTCGTGTTAAACGTTTGGCTTTTAAATCCTCATTACGTACGAATAAGGTTTTAAATTTCTTTTTCTTCCTGGTTGAATGATATCACTACTTTAAAATGCCGAACCTTTTTGGAAACTTGGCGGCTTCTCTTAAAACAGTTTTGGTTTTGGGTGGATTTATAAATACCTAATTCGTAAGGGGGAACTTGTGCGGTTTGACAGATGTGCAATTAGGATTATAATTACACGTTTGCTATAATAGTCCCGGCAGTATTTTATGGAGGTAGCTAGAGCAAGCAAGACCAATTAATTCTTTAAAGAGGACTGCAATTACGAAGTCGTTATCATTTTCCAGAAGTGTACCACCTGCTGTGCCCTGTAAAAAAAGCATGTAAAAGAAGCTGTGGTTTGAATTTTTCAAACACTAAAGCGTGTTTTCAAGCACTAAAGCGTAACCAAGATGAAGTACCTTGTCAACCTGTGCATTGCCACCGTTCTTCTAATTGGTAAGTTATTTAGAACCTAATTTAAGTCATGTAAGTAATTTTAATGTGGGGCAGAATTTCGTTTTAAGTAATATCTTGAATAGTTATTCATACTTTTTCTAGAATCTTTTCAAGGAGTATGTTTTTGACATGCTCTTTTTTTACTTTTCTAAGTGTTGTCCCAGTAATAAAGCGCGGGAAAAGGGTAAAAAAGCAAGAACAATAAAAAAAAATCCTAGGTTTAAAACTATTTCCGTTTACTAAAACCGGGGTGCTGGCACAAGCACCTGTTTTTTTCACATCTTCCTTTTAATTTTTTTTTTACACATTCTGCCTAGCATACCTGCTTTTAATTTTTTTTCCACACTTTCGTTTACTTACCTACATTTTTTTCAGTACCCACTTTTGGACAGTCCAGGTTACACACTTTTTTATGGCATCTGTCACGAAGCCATATCCCAATATTTTAAAATTTAATTCGTGTACAATCGTCCGTCACAAATATACTACAAAATTATAATTAAATTCGGATTGTCTTAAAAGGACATTCCTCCCAGCGCCATTTTTCTAGATCTTATACATCAAGTACGGCCCCAGAGTTTTATTTGCTTACCTTTAATCACTCCCTAGCTAAAAATCCGTTTTAAAATGTGACGTCTAGGAGATTTTCTGTTGAAATATTGGTAACTTTATTTACTGAGTCCGGCACGTATATGATCCTTTGCGCGCCTGCAAAAACCATGAAATTTCAGTGTTTCCTGTTGTGACTACACAGGTTTTTGCATCAATGCTATGACGAAAAACAAGAAGAATACTGTAGTTGTATTAAAAGAGCCTTCAAGAAGCACAGTTCCTTGTTAATATCATACACTTCGCCGTGTATGATATGATTGAAGTCCTCTCTCCAGCAAAACTAAAACTATTAATTTCTCCGTTTCTATTCGATATATTTCGACCACTCTTGGCCAGATAGCAGCAACTTTTTCCAACTTTGTACCAACTTTTACGCATTTTCCGTGCAAGAGTAAACGTACGGAGCCACACGGAAATTTGAAAACTGTTCACTTGTTGTTGTTGTTGTTCTTCTTGTGTGACATGGTTTCAGAAAAAAACTACTGCACCTACCTAAAATCTGAAACATGATCTTAGCCAGAAATTTACCTGGGCTTCATCCTCGGCGAGACCACTTGGCCCATCCATTCCGGAGTGCGGGTCCCTGAACGATCATTTTGATTGTTTTACATTGGTTTAACCATTGTATTTAGGGAACAATGCCACTCAGCAAACTCCAGTTCCATTCTTCGTGCACGTGTTATGTCTTTGCTAAAAAGTCGATTGTTGAAGGGTGAAATGAAATTATGTATACTAGAGTAGGATGGGGCGTACGGCTATGGGCCAGGGCTCCTGAATAAATAATTGAAAGAATCCGTGTTTCAGCTAAACGATATAGATTTAAATCAAATTCACCAACGTTGTTAATTTCGAGGCCGAAGCCTCGAAATTGGGTGCTAGAAACGATAGAATGGCGTATTTATTTCGCAGATGCAGGCTTTCAGAGCTGAGTTGAATTGTTTCAAAGTGGCCAGCAACAATTGACTGTAGCTGTAAAAAAGGTAGACGGATTACAAATAAAATCGTCAAGTGTGCCGTAAAAAAGGGGGTTATGTGATTGAATTTTCACTTGTTAAAATTAACACAGATAAAAATTGATGATTTTTTAATAGAAATAATCAAATGTACAATTGAGAAAATTCCATCTGTTTAGGTGCTGTTGTGCTTTACCAATCATATATGTAAAACGTAAAGAACAACAGGACCTAAACAGATGAAATTTTCTCAATTGTACATTTGATTGTTTCAATTAAAAATCATCAATTTTTATCCGTATTCATTTTTGAACAAGTGGAAATTCAATCATATAACCCCTTTTTTACGGCACACTTTGGACGTTTTTGTTTGTAATCTATATTAAGCTACAAAACTGAAAATCGGTGCATTGGGTCGATTTGTAAGTGAGAGCGAAATTTCCCCAACAAGACGAAAAACAGCAACATGAATATTATAGTCAAATTAAAATATCGTTTAAAAGGCCCAGTTCCTTGTTAATGCCTACATTTTAAGCTTTAAAAATTGAAAATCGGTTCATTGGTTTGATATCTATAAGTCAGAGCAAAATTTCCATTTCAAAATTCCCATTTTCAAAATTTCACGACGAAGATCAGCTACAAGCATAGTGTAGTCACAGTAAAATAGCGTTCAAAAGGCCTTGGGCCTTATTCATACTTCGTTTTAAGCTTTAAAGCTTGAAAATGTTCATTGGTTCGATCTCCAGGTGAGGTCACAGAATCCCAACAAGAGTAACAACAGTAAAAAAAGGACCATGCTGTGGAGGCCAAACGGCTCGATTGTTGTCATTAAAATTTGTAAAGTAGTTAAATAGCTATGACACGACCCCAAACACCGAATTTCGTTGGTCTATAATGTCAATTATGGGGGAAGTACAGGGTTCAAAAGTTTCAATTTCTACAACAAGAATATTGGAGTCGCATCAAAATAGCGTTCAAAAGGCCCTAGGTGACAGACAATCGTGCGGATTGCTATCAAAAGCTGTGATGTTACCAATAGCATAACCAGAAGTATCGGCTAATTTAATCTACTGTGGTTTTTGCCCAATACAGTCAACTGGCTGGTTATGCTCCCGAAATGGCAACTAAGGGGGGCATCACGGTGTAAGCCCTGGAGTCACACGGCAAGGTGGGTTAATTCCCTAGGGGAACATTGGCCCGTGGCTGCAGGTACGGCCCCAAGGCGCGTTACACAAAGAAAACACAGTCAGAGGTTTAATATAAACGCCGTGGATCGTGCTGGCGCTATTGGTGTAAATGGAGTGCTGAAGGTCGGAATGAAAAGCCTATTAGTTTGGGGACTGGAATTCCTCCTCAGGGTTTATTCGCCTCTTAGATTTTATCACACATTCAGGAAGGACAGGGTAGAATCCGTTTTGGGAATAAAACAGTTTCAGGAACCAAATAACGTTTGTAAAACATTATGTCTAGGGCCACAGGAATTTTGCATTACTAATTTTTCAAGTCAGCACATGGTAAAATTGTAGGGAAATGGTGAAGGAAAAGAGACGCTTACAAATGCCAGCCGGCCAAACCTTCCAAAGAGATCCGGATTCCTTTAGTCAGTCTGGGGTATAATTACATCGGGGGGGGGGGGGGGGGGTGAGTGGAAAAAGTCCAGTGGCAGTTAGGATCTCAGCATCCATCTAAGCTTGCCCAAGACTCCAAAATACTTCCCATTACAAATGGGATGGATGGATAAAAAGAAAACTCTTTACTCAAACACGTGTAGCTTGGGTATAGCTGAACTTTGAAACATGGTCTAGGCCAGAAATTTCCCTAGGCTTCATCCTCACAGAGACCACTTTTTCGATTGGTCGAGCCACTCCGGAGTTACAGGTCCCTGAACGATCATTTCTATTGTTTTACATTGTTTTAACCGTTGTAATTAGGGAACAATGTCAATCAGCCAACTCCATATCCATTCTTCGTGCACGTGTTGTGACTTTGCTAAAAAAGTCGATGGTTGGCGGGCGAAATGAAATTATCCGTGGTTAACGCTCGCCAAAACCCTTTGACCATTTTTTCCGTGTTTCAGCTAAAGATTCAGATATAGATTTAAACCAAACTAAGTAAGCTACGTTGTTAATTTCGAGGCCAGGCCTCGAAGTTGGCAGCTAGAAACGATAGAATGGCGTATTTATTTCGTACATGCGGGCTTTCATGCAGAGCTGAGTTGAATTGTTTCAAATTGGCCAGCGTCAGTCGACTGCATGCATAAAGCTTGCATATAGCACGACGCCATAGCTGTATACAAACAAACAAAAAGGGCAAGTGTGCCGAAAAAAAGGGGGTTATATGATTGAATTTTCACTTGTTAAAATGAACTCGGATAAAAATTGATGCTTTTTAATTGAAATAATCAAATGTACAATTGAGAAAACTCAGTCTGTTTAGGTGCTGTTGTGCTTTACGTTTTAAATATATGATTGGTAAATTACAACAGCACCTAAACAGATACAATTTTCTCAATTGCACATTTTATTATTTCAATTAAAATTCATCATTTTTTTTATCCGTGTTCATTTTAACAAGTGAAAATTCAATCATATAACCCCCTTGTGTACGGCACACTTTATCTTTTTGTTTGTAATCATGATTGAAAATAAAAGCGGTTGACTTGCGTAAAATCTTCTCTCCTCCCTGTTATTTTTGTGTCTACGTGCGCGAAATAGTCCCATAAATTGATGGAAACAAATGGAGTTTCCGTCATGGATAAAATGATTAATATAACTATTATTACTTTTTAAAGCAGGTTTTTGTTTCTTCATTTTCAGCTACCCCTACTATCAGTCAATCTGACGTGCCATGTTTCACCCCTATCGTCAGAAAACCCGTTTGTGGATCCGACGGGTATACTTACCGTAATGAAGGTGCACTGAAATGTTATAATAGACGTCTCCGAATCAGTTATAAACCAGGTAAGATTCACTAGGGCCAAGAGTCCAGGTTAGGGCAATGTGTCTCAATAACGAAGAACAACTCCACCAACAAGAATTAAATGGCCACTGGTATTCAAAATCAGAACTGGTATAAGAGAAGCCGTCAAGTTTCCAAAAATGGGTCGGCCTTTGCAAGTAGTGATATCATTCAACCCAAGGCCGCCAAGGTTAACCCTATTAGCCAGCAAATTTGGCGCATTGCACTCTTTGTCTGACTGCCTTCTTAGACTGCTGAAATACGTTGGGACTTGGTACTGTACAGTCCTATAGCTCTGACATTGACATTTGTTCAATTCATCATATTTTTCATTTTCATCACTCCTGGCTAAAAAAAAAAAAAAATAATGATGAGTACAATGTGCCAAGCTGGCGACCTTTCCCTGGTTGAATGATATCGCTACTTTCAAAGTCCGGTCCTTTTTGCAAACTTGGCAGCGTCTCTTATACAGGTTTGGTTTAAGTTGTATATCACAACATGCATAGGACTATGCTCGTACCAATGGTCACACCGTCTAAACTACATCTGTTACTTTTTTTTTTCTGGAGGAATTGTATGTATATAAAGTTTCACATTGATAATTGATAACTCAACCCCCCCCCCCCCTCTGATGTAATTATGCCCCAGACTGACTATACAGGGTGGTCCACAACAAACTGACGACCCAACATTTAAGTCCAACTTTTCTAGTTAGCACCTCTCAAAACCAGGAGAGGACAGAAATTTTCCCATTTCATTAGCCTTGATTTTTGTCCTCTCCTGGTTTTGAGGGGTGCTAACTAGAAAAATTGGACTTAAACGTTGGGTCGTCAGTTTTTTTGTGGACCACTCTGCATAATCTTAATCTACTTGGCGGAGATACACTAGCATGTGTCTACATTAACTAGAAACTTAGCGCAGTACCAAGACCTACTTCTTTAGAAGAAAATACATTTTTCAACTTGGTTGGACTCTGTGCTCACGATGTATGTGCAGTTTTTCTACTTTTCTTTTCCTCCAGCAAAATTGTCCCTCTCCTCTTCGTAGGGCAGATAATCCAGTTTGGATTCATGCTCCGTAAAAAAAAAAAATCAAACGACACCCTTGCAGTAAAACACTTGCAGTGAAAAACACTAGATCTTCACGTCATCATTTTTGAAAGGAGAATTACCATCAATTTGGTCTACTGCAAATGTGATCCCAATTTTTAAGAAGGGAAATCCAACTGACCCCAAAATTGGAGACTTCTCTCTCTAACCTCAGTGCCTTGTTAATCATGGAATCTGTAATACGTACCGTTATGATGAAACATGCAAATCAATATGTTATTAAAAATTATCAGTTTGGTATCACGCTTGGCCGTTCAGCAGTTCATCAACTTTTAACCGCACTATTAATGGACCTAATTTCTTGACCTTGGCATAACTACAGATGTCATTCTGTTTCACTTTGAATCGGTAGTCCACAGCAAACTGCTGTTTAAACTAAAGTTTTACGGATTTCAAAGAAAGTTGTGGAAGTGGCTGAACGCTTTTATAAATGGAGGAATATAACGAGTGGTGATTGGTCAGGAATTTAAATAGTCATTAGTGGGGTTCCCCAGGGATCAGTTTTGGGTCCTCTTTTGTTTTTTCATCTTTCTGACCGACTTAACATGTAAACATAGTACCACAAATCAGGAAAAATTTGGAGATAACGTTAAGGTGCATTCCACTGTTAGCTTGGTCAGCGCATTGGCAACTCCCACTATCAAGTGGAAAATGTATCAAATTTCATGTAGGAAAAGAACCAATTTCCGTCAGTTGAAACTACAAGTATCGCTGAATATGGTTGCAGTCTGATCTTAAATTGTCCACTCACTGCAGCTTTATAACTATGAAAGCGACCGCCAATCCGCCATAGTGCGTCATTGTTTCTGTTCGGGAAACAAAACTACCCATTGTGGGCATACAAAGTTTATGTACGCCCTACACTCGAATACACGAGCCAGGCCTGGTCCCTGTACCTATTGAAAGACGTTCATCGGATAGAATCAATTCAGAGGCGGTTCACAATGATCTTGCCTGGTCTGCGAAACGTGCAATACAATCAGCGACTTAAATTCCTTAAACTTGATCCTCTTGAACTAGCTGGACCCGTGCATGCTGCACGATATATGAATTTCCCAGTGGTTTGGAAAGTAACTGGCGGTGTCAGTTTCTCCCCCCCTCCCCCTCCTGTACACCTCTACCCACTTCGTGACCCCAACACCCCCATACCGAATTGCACCCCCTGCCAGACTCTCCTAGTGTGGGGTCTGTATCTCCCTGGCACCTTAGGTGTTTGGGCTTTGGTTTTAATGTATCTCCCCCCCCCCCCCCGACGCCCCCCCCCTCAGAGAATCGCCCCCCCTCCCCCGAAATATGACAGTCTGCCTCCTACCCTTCTTTCTCGTTTTCTCGCCCTTGTCACCCTTTCCTGGCTGGAAGTCAAGACATTCCCACGGCTGTTTTGGCGTAGCCCCGGACGAGTCACAATGAAGTTTGGTTGGATTTAAAAAAAAAAAAAATTACTGAGAAACCGAGCATTCAGTAAGCAAGCAAGTCCGTTCATCAACGAAAGTCAAAACGTCGACAATGGCACACTCGGTACACTATCGTCATAATTTGTTACAATTATAATTGTTGTTCATTTACTGAGTATGAACAGTCGCGCACGCAATGATTGTTGCTGCTTGCTTTGAAACAATTGAGCTCAGCTCAGAAAGCCTACATCTACGAAGCAAATAAGCTATTTTATCGTTAATAGCTGCCAATTTCGAGACCAGTTGGTTTATAACTACAAGGGTTTAGCTGAATCACGGGGTCTTTCACTTTGCCCATCAAGTGTGAACTGTTTTAGATGAAAGTTTGAAATACATAAAACGTGCACCAAGAATTGTTAAGCACCGTAGCAAAGACATCCCACGTGCACGAAGAATGAAAAACACGTTCCTTTTAATTGTAACGATAAAATTTAATTGTTGGTAGTTAATTGTTGGCTGTTGCTGCTGATGAGGCGGATCCTTGAGCGCTTACGGTATTGATATAGTAGATTACAAACAAAAACGTCAAGTGTGCCGTAAAAAAAGAGGGGTTATATGATTGAAGTTTCATTTTACTTGTTAAAATGTACACGGATAAAAATTGGTGATTAGTAATTGAAATAATCAAATGTACAATTCAGAAAATTGCATCTGTTTCGACCCTAACGTAACGTATATGATTGGTAAAGCACAACAGCACTTAAACAGATGCAATTTTCTGAATTGTACATTTGATTATTTCAATTAAAAATCACCAGTTTTTATCCGTGTACATTTTATCAAGTGAAAATTGCATGCACGAAGAATGGATCTGGAGTTTGCTGAGTGGCGTTGTTCCCTAAATACAATGGTTAAAACAAAGTAAAACAATCAAAATGAACCTTTACGGTCCCGTAACTCCGGAATGGATCGACCAATCGAAAAGTGGTCCCTGTAAGGTTGAGGCCCAGGGAAATTACTGGCTCAGATCATGTTTCAGATTTTAGGTAGGTGCAGTAGTTTTTTTCTGAAACCGTGGCAGCCAAGAACAAGAACAACAACAACAACAAGTGAACAGTTTTCAAATTTACGTGTGGCTCCCTACGTTTACTCTTGCACAGAATTGTATAAAAGTTGGCGTAAAGTTTGGAAAAGTTGCTATCTACTATCTGGCCAAGTTTGGTCGAAATATATTGAATAGAAACGGAGAAATGTATAGTTTTAGTTTTGCTGGAGAGAGGACTTCAGTTGATTATGCAAATTAAACGCTGATCAAATCCTAACTTACAAAATTTTGTATGGAGTATTACCATTCGATATCCCATTTTTGTGAGGTGAGCACTACTACATGTACCAAGGGTCACAAACTAAAATTAGTAATTCCAAAATTCAAATTAAACTGTAGGAAGTATTTCTTCTGCGTTATGATTATTCCAGCTTGGAATTCGTTGAGTGAGGAGGCGGTGTCGGCTCCTTCAGAGTACATCTTTAGGAAATTATTAAACAAACACTGTTTGAAGGCTTTCCTTCAGAATTTTCCACGTAGCCTATCTATTAAACTGGATGGTCAACTATGTGGTCAACTATGTGGTCAACTATGTGACCCTTTCTTTGCACGTTTAAAAAAATTAATTTCTTTGAGCCTTAAGTCAACCGAAGCAATTTAACGCTCGTGTGGCCGACCCCGCTCAGTTTTGAACATTGCCAGCTTTTTTATTTTTGAGAAAAGAAATGTCTGGTAAAGGGAGGGGTAAAACCGGGAATTTGAACCGGGAAACCTCCATCATCATAGGGGCCGAAAGATTGTCCAGAATTGCCAGAATAGTTCCCATAGCCGCTGAAGGAGCATGGTAGCCTCTCTCACCACACTGGCCGGCAGTCCTGCCGGGGACTTTGCCAAGGTCTCCTTTCCATGGGTTCGACCAGATCCGCAAACCTCCAGCAACCAGGCTGAGCTCTCTTTCGATTTGGTCATCATGTGGTCTCAGCCATTGATGACCGCATGATGACCACATCGATGATTTGTCACTAGTGGCCAATAAACTGTTATTATTATTATTGTTATTAAAAGGAGCTACCTATTAGTGAGCTACCTATTTGCAACAACAATGTATTCTGGCAATTAAGTACTGAAACGATAAGCGTGTAACACCTCAGCTTATTAAGCTACTGTTGGATGACAATACAAACAATGGTTAAAACAATAATTTTGCACTTACGCGCCACTTCAGAGCTACGTACTTTTAGCTGCAACCCCCCCCCCCCCCCATTTTAGATAAGGGACTTCCCCGTTTGACCCTTACTTGAGTGCAAACATTTAGATTTGCCAATTTATAGCCTATGAGAATTAACCTTGGAGCCTTGTCCTTAGCTATTAGCTAGCAAGTCACAAATCAACGTTATTGAGGCCCCTTTTCCTCCATAAATAACACGTTCCCCCACTTTGCTGTTGAGGTTTTCTTCGTTCCTGGACCCAACAAACAGGATTTCAACGATTTTTAAATGTTTCTACCGTACGGGGAATTATTACCATGCAGTTGGCTGAAATCAGCTATAAGCTTGTTGTAGTAAGTGAGCCAGCCGCCATTTTACATCTGACAATATTATGGGAACATCGGAAGAATACGGACTCCCGTCCGATTTTTTTTTTAATAGACTAAGAATTACCTGCTGAATAATGTTTTCCTCTTCCATTTTTGGGGCAAACGCACCATTTGGCCGTGGTTTAGGTCCAAAGTTAGCATTACGCGAGGTAGGCTGTGACGCCATCTTGTTGCTGGCAGGCAGGCTCGAGGCAGACGGCGCCGCGCAGGAAAGCCTCAACTGGGCCAAAGTCCGTCAAGGGAAACGCCAAACCCAACCAGTTCATTACAAGTGAAACACCAAACAGAAGCCGGTACCTATAACCTAACCTAACCGACAATAACAACAAAACCAAACTAAACTGACAAGAACAACCCACTTATTTGAACTGTTTACGGGAAAAAGATACGAGCTGGGAACATGGAAGAAAACTGGCTCTTGTACGTCCGTCAGTGCTAATGTGCGGCTTTCATTAATTTCTGACGGCCAAACTAAGCCTTTGCCCCAAAAATGTTATGGAAAAATGTTGTTCAGCTGATCATTTTACATCATTCTAGCCCAACGAGAGGCTAATCGGAGAGGAGTCCGTATTCTTCCGATAAGCCATATTATGCTCTGATTTATTTATCGAGAACTTACATGGCCCTAAGCCGTTCGCTCTTCCTTAATACAACCGCTATTGTACACTACCAAACCGTACACATTATACACTATGCCATCAGTTACAAAACACCATCGGGTCTTGAGCGAGAGAGTGCAGAAAACGCCAACCCAGCTACCCCCAGATCCCGACAACACACCACAATTAAGCCCTGACAACAACTAGGCAACAACTCGTCTACTTGGCGGCGACGTACTAGTGTGTGTCTAGATGAAAAAAAAATCCAAAGCGTTCGCGACGATAATAAAATCACTAAAAGAGTTTACGCAAAAAAGAAAAATGGAGAATCCATGGATTATAACTGAAATACTCAATTTAGGCTTATCAATATAAAAATATGGAAACACCAGATAAATATAAAATGCTAAAAAATATGCGTTATATATATTAAAACAAGAAGGAGTCAATAAAGAAAGAAAATCACAAGTTAAAGGGTAAATGAAACAAGCAGTCTGTATTAAAGACTGGCCTTGTGTGGATACACAATATACTAATCTGAGAAATAAATAAAAGACAACTACTCCGACTGGGACTCGAACCCAGGACATCCCGATTACTAGCCGGGTGGTCTAGCCACTGCGCTACTGGGGCGGGTATACTGGCTACAGGTTCCAGCCGTGCTAAGTAGCTGTTCAATCTTTCTCAGTGGGTTCGAGTCCCAGTCGGGGCAGTTGTCTTTTCTTTCTTTCTCAGACTAATGTATTGTGTATCCTCACAACGACAGTCTTTAATGCCAGGCTGCTTGCTTTATTTACCCTTCAACTTGTGATTTCTTTCTTTATTTACTGCTTGCATTATTTCTAGTGTGGAGGCCAAGAAGCAATGTTGCTTTTCCTCCTTGTATGTATGTATGTTTGTGATCTCTAGGTCAGCACTGAGAAAGATTGAACAGCTACTTAGCTCGGCTGGAGACTGTAGCCAGTACTCCCCCCCGGTAGCGTAGTTGTTAGAGCGCCCGGCTAGTAAACGGGATGTCCTGGGTTCGAGTCCCAGTCGGGGCGGTTGTTTTTTTTTTCTTTCTCAGACTAGTGTATTGTGTATCCTAACAAGGCCAGGCTTTAATGCAGACTGCTTGCTTCATTTAAGAAAGAGTCATGACTATTATTACCAGTGCGTTTGAAACTAATAATGGTAACAGCGATGTGGAAATATTAGCACGCTGTCTTGAATACGAGGTCAGTGAGATCATCAGACCTTATTTCGAGCATCTGGACTGAGATTTTCCCCCCACCCTACCTCCATGACTTCTATGTAATTAAAACGCTGTGACTAGCTGTAAAACCACTAAAAGTTAATTGAATGGTTAGGAGAGGTACTAAAAACTGACGGAGACAAGTGGTGTTATTCATGACTTTTCAGATGCGGTCTATGATTTTTGTTGTTGTTGTAACGCACCTCTGAAGGCCCTTAGATTCCCTGTGAATGGAATTCGGGCTGTTATGGTCATCGGCTCCAGCCGGTGTTCGGTGAAATCTGCGAAGCGGGATCAGAATATTTTTTAGACTATGGCTTAAAAATACTTTTTATGAACTAAGAAAAAAAATCATGTGTTTGCTCCTGAGAAGCACTTAATTAACTTTTAGCGCCCGCAATTGTGTTTTCTATATTATTGTTCTCTCACGAGCAAAGCATATACAGACCTTTATTCACTAATTTAATAATTACGTACGGCTTTAGCCACAATTTTGAATTACGCATTTATTCGTTTAGTTATTTATTATATTGTGTGTTTTACATATTTTTTTCTTTCTTTTTCAGTAATAACAGTGGCGAAAACCGGACCCTGCTAAGATGGAAAACTTACAGGAAACAAAAATATACAGGATAAATAAACTTTCGAAAAGTGATTCTGTATTTGTTCGATCATAGACCAATAAAATATGCACGTCATCTCGATTTCTTTAAAATTTTAAGGGGCTGGGGGAAATAATTGTGTGGAAACGGACAAAGTTTAGGGAGGGGGAAGGCTTTACCTATCGTTATACCTATAGCAGCGCCATTACTTTTTAAGTTCAGGGTGTTAAAAAGGAGCAAAATCTGAGACGCTAAAGTGGTCAACACTAAAATAATTTTTCTTTTTTAAGTTATATAACTATCATATCAAAAACCAAAACTTGTAAAAGGGGCCACCAAGTTCCGAATAGTTCGACCCTTCAAAGGAGTGATATCAACACACCAAAACATTCGCCAAGTTATTCGCACCGCTTAATAATTCGAAGGTTAAATGAAAACTAGAACATTGCTACTTTCGGTAGCAATGTTCAAATTTTCATTTAACGTCCAAAGTATTATTCGGTGGCGAATTAAGTTGGCGATTAAGTTGATATCACTCCTTTAAAGGGCCGAACCATTCGGAACTTAGCGGCCCCTTTTGCCAGTTTTGGTTTTGATATAATATCACTCCTTTTTTTTTAATTGTATATTAGACTCAACTCCACTACCGTGCAGATTTGTAATAAAATGCGCGTCAACAAGAAATTAGTTTTCAACACTTTGCTACTACTTTTTGCCTATAGGCCGAACCATTCTCAACTTAGTCACCTCTTTATTGATTTTTGGTTTGGTTTTAATTTTGTTGTATTGATATTACTCTTTGAAGGGCCGAACCACTCTCAACGTGGTGGCCTCTTTACCAGTTTTTGGCTTTGTTTATTTTGCTTTGTTTTTACAGTTGATTTATTTTTCGTGAATTGGACGTGAATACAATTTCTTTGCAACGTTGTTTAGATTTACCGTGATACACTAGTGTGTGCCTAGGCACGCACGTCAGTATACAAGTTGTCATTGTCTGAACTTTGGCCGTCCAATGAGAGACGATGCCGACAATACTAACAGTGGTTATAACAATATTTTCGTACGTATGCGCCCTCCCACGCCATCCTCGTTACGTCCCCAGGCTTCAAGCCATAAAAAGGTACACAGTTCGTGTTGTATTGCACCAATTCATCTAATTTCATAGCTGGAAGCCTTCCCGTTATCTCGGTATCGATGAATAAGCACCTTATGGGATGAGCGGACTTGCTAGCAACTAGTAACACATTTTCAACGTTATTAAGGGTCAGATTTTGCATGAAAGCAGCTTAGCTGGCATTCCTACACGAGTTAATTTTTGTCAGGTGGGTCATTGCTCTCGATTTCAACACAATTTAAGCTTTTGTACCCCATTATTATTTTCCCCCAAGTACCGGAAATGTGCCCAACTATGCTTCAAGATATAAGACACTGACGCTATGGCGTCGCGCTATACAAAGGTTTACAACGTCGACAATTGAATTGATGTGATGTTTGTTGCCTAACTTGCCGCGACACACTAGCGTGTGTCTCGATTATACCAAAAACCAAACTGGTAAAATAGCCGCCAAGTTGGGAATGGTTCGGCGCTTCAAAGGAGTGATATCAACAAACAGACCAAAACGTTCAAGGTACTCCCACCGAATAAAAGTTCAGGGATTAAAATTAATGAAAAACGGATAATAATATTTGGGCAGCAATGTTTTAAGATTTTTTGCTAAGGAAACTAGATAATTAATTAATTAATAATAATAATTTATTGCGTACAAATTGCTCGAAGTTTATAAAAAACTTGTATGAGCATACAAAAAAAGACACAAAATAAATAACACACATAAAACCATTATACACATAATATACACAAAATAATTGATTTCATTTCAACATTAAGGTTCTAAAAAAATCACATTTCAAATTATTTCATTTAACAAAAATTCCTTTAATTTCAATTTTAATTCATTTTTATTATTAAATATCAATAATTCATTGGGAATTCTATTAAAAATGTTTGGTATGTAATAATTTCGTCTTCTTGTACCATATTTATTGTACCACTTTGGAATAATAAATCTGTGCTTGTTTTGCCTAAGTCTGATTCTTTTCTCATCATTGTAATGTTTATATGTATTATCAAAGTAATTCCTTGTTATAATTTTCTGATCTCTAAGCTTGTTTATTTTTAAAATTTTATTTTCTAGATATAACACGGATGTTTTTTATTATTATTTCCAAAGAGTACTTTCACGATTTTATTTTATTTTATTTTATTTTATTTTATTATAATAATGATAATGAATTTATTGCAGAAATGACTCGAAGTTTACTTAAAAACTTGTGCGAGTCTACAATATATATATATATATTAGTTTACAATCTTAACTATATACATTATAAATTAGGACATAAATATGGAAATACATATGGAAATTGTGCGACTTGTATTTATTGTTAGTTACAACACTTTTAAATTCAGTTTGTTAGTTAATTAAATGCTACTTAACATGTCTTTTAAATTTCGTTTAAGTACTTCAAGGTTTTCAAACAATAACATATGCTTTGGTAAATTATTGAAAATGAAAGGTACATAATAAGCCTTATTTCTTTGTCCGTATGTGTTATTCCATTTTGGTATTTTAAATCTCTGTGTTTTCATCCTCAGCCTACCTTGCTTGTGTAGATCATAATTTTTGTAGGTATTTTTATAGTAATTTTTTGTTATGATAATATAGTCTCTTAACTGTTTAACCTTTAATATTTTATTTTCCTTAAAAACCTCCTCAGTTGATTTATTAACTTTTCCGAAAAACATTTTCACTATTTTATTTTGCGCTTTCTGTAGTCTGTTTATTAAATATTCTGACGTAAAACCATACAATTCAATTCCATACCTTAGATAACTAACAATCCATGCCTCATATACAATCATTTTATTTTTTACATTCATGATATTCTTAAGTTTATACAATCTTGGTATAATTTTACGCAAGTTACTTATTAAATTAATAATATGTTGTTTAAAATTCCAGTGTGAATCAATGTGAACTCCTAAATACTTTGATGATTGTTTAATTTCTATTTTTTTACATGTATCTTCACAGATGTGTTGATGTTTTCCACTTTTCATGAAGTAACAGTTTTCAGAATGATTTATTATATGTTTCCATTTAACATTTTTCATTTTAGGCACTGTTATGTTTATTTGCACCGTTTTATCTTCGCTGATATAAAGTTCATTTTCCATAAACCATCCGTTTAACATGTCAAAATCATATTGTAAGTTATTTACCATGTCTTCATAGTTATAATTTATGGATATCATTACTGTATCATCTGCAAATAGGTAAATTGAGGTTTTAGAAGTGCAATCATTAATATCATTTGCGTATATTAAAAATAATAGTGGTCCCAATACGGAACCTTGGGGAACTCCATTTTTAACTTCATTCAGTTCACTATAATCATTTCCAATTTTCACTGTTGCCTGTCTGTTATTTAAATAACTTTTTATTAAATTGTATATTTTACCCCTTAGTCCTAAGGATTCACATTTTTTTAATAGAATTTCCTGGTCGAACGTGTCAAATGC
>JAHWFP010069598.1:8646-36824 GCA_023313725.1 Lithobius niger | reverse complement strand
TGGTTTGCATCCGTATTTATTAAACCAATCTCGAGCCCATTGGCTTTCCGTCCCGTATAACCTATAAAATATAGAACGTTTAAGCATTAAGGCAGGAGGGTTTTGAATGATTTTTCTCTAGGTTAATAAAATTCGGGAAGCCAACCAGTTGAAAATAGGCAATCAGCATTGAATCTATTAGACATCCGGGTAATTAACACACGATTCTGTTAATAGTTCTTTGGCAGAACATAAACAAAAAACTAATTCACCCTGCTTAGTCAAAAAATTCCTGAGTGTGTTAAATGGCTTTGCGAAGGAGGGTTTTTCTTTTTTTTTGTAGCTAGGGCAAACAGATCCTCGGGAAAAAATAAAGGCAAATTTGCAATAAAACGAGGAAAAGAATTTCTGATAACGATGCCTCATATAAGGGCGATTCAGTCTTTGGCAATGAAAATTTTGTACACGTTGGAATGTAGCAGCGCAAACTCGCACTTGAAAGAATGAATGCACTTTGCTTGAACAGCATTAATTTTCGTGCACCTTACTGGCTAAAACACATTTCTACAACAGTTTGGTAATTTGTTTTATTATACTATCACCTTATCTTGAATGGCCAGTGGGCGTCAGCCTTTCACTCAGCTAAGTCGTATAGTGCATTTTTATTTGTCGTCAACGTGTAGATAAAAAGCAGAAACGAGAAAGGGCATATTTCTTTTTGTTGTGGATAGGTAACAACTAAATCACCCTAATGGAGCGACAAACTTTGATGCGGGCATTTTGTCTACCAGTAGCTTTTTTTATCGTGTTTTTTTGCATGTGCACTATTGCCACCGTATTTTCTCACTGACCCATTCATAAAAGGAGGCGATTTTGGCGAAATTGGTTAGCGTATCAACTGGTTTATACTTATTGCTAAATTGTTCCAAAGGGCTATTTGATGGGCGCTATACATTGGTCGCCAAGAATACATAAACCATTTCTTTTTTGTTTTTTGTTAGTACTTTTTTTTTTAATATTTTTTTTTTTAGGGTACCGTTAGTTCACATAATTCTTACAATACACACCAGCAATGGTGATGTCATATTTTTTTTTACACCAAAATAATTTAAAATTGTAATTAAGAGAAAATCAATTTTACAGTAATTACTCTTTGTACGGTAATGCAAATAGCTTTCTTAACTGTCAGGCCGTCTGTCAGTTCTTTATCACTACTAGCGGAGTCGCTCGCTTCGCTCACTCATCCCGCGTCATCTCGCTACGCTCGAGGAGTTCATGCTGCAACTCTTGTGCTGCTGACAGGCATTGCACGCCTAAAACTATCAAGAAATGGTCAGAGTGCAGTGCGCGTTTTTCGTAAGGCTTCACAGCATAAACAAATGATAACCATAAATCATTCCAACATTCTGGCCATCCGAGAGCTAGGAGCACGTCGATCCATGCTTCCAATAATTTCTTTGATTCCAAGAGCATCACAAAATCGTGTTCTGATTATTTCGACGCAAACTAATAACCACAGTTCGTCCATCACATTCATAAGCGTGCCTGCATTTCATCTATATCATTCAAAACACACGATTTGTTTGTTTGCGCATTTGTACGTCTTCTCCTACAGACGTAATCTCCTATTGTTTTGATTTTTTCATGCATCAAGTCAGTTAATACAAAACCAATTTTAAGATATATGTGGTGCGTTGCAAAATACGTCGTCCTTTTAGGTTATTTTTTCCGTGCATCGTTTTCCAGATCATCTCTCTTCGTTCGAGGAGGTTTCCATGAACAAACTATGATGTCATGAACAAATCTCATGAGGGTTTAAAAAAAAAATGTTGACGTTATTTTTTCAGGGTTTGTCGCGTTCTTGAGGGTCATAATATCAAGTTGCAGCGATATATCCGAAGAGCAATTTAATTATCTTTCGTTTGGCCCTACTCCCATGTTTGTTGGTGCTTTGGTTCCAGAGGAGTAGAGGTACAAACACACACGCACGCACGCACATACGATTTTAATGATGTAGATAATACAGATAGCTGTTGCAGTGGGTGGTAGAGGTGTGCGCCTCAAACATTTTCGTTGGTGCAAGTGTCAAGTTTTGTACCCTGCGGCACATTGTGAACCTTTTAAAGCTTTTAATTATTTTTAAAACCTATCGTATTAATGATTGTTTTGCTTGCAGTTAAATGCCTTATAAAGTTGCAGTTGCAAGCAATGTAAGAATTATTGGCAGGGGCAGCTTAAACAGCGGTTGCTATACGTGCAGTTTTATTTTTAGTCCGTGATGAGTGTGTTGATGGCTGTATAAAGAGGCTACAAATAACTAAACTGAAAATAAATGATGGAGTAAACGAAAGCCTATTAGAATAAATATGATACGTTGCTTAGGCCTATACTTGAAAAAAAAAAGCTAAAATAAGAAAAAGGCCAGCAAAAAAAAGCAGTACGTCACACCAAAAGGCAAAGAGCCCAACTTAGCCCAGTGAGTATTGCACCTAGATTTTTTAGGAGCATTAACAAATCATTACAATAAAAACTAAATATAAGTTTGAAATGAAGATCTGTTCGCTCCGCCTACAATAGGTCCAAAGCCTGTTTCCTATAGTTTATCAATCTGCGCAAAGTGTCACTGTTGCTGAATAAAACGGAAAAAGGCTTGTTCTGTTCTGTGGAACCTAATTATTAGTTGACATTTGTTCCGAAGGTTGCTTTCGCTGCGACTATCGATCCGCCTGAAATGGATTGTACTGCCAAGTTCCCACTGATTCCCACGCTTTTTAAAGGGCAATTACATCCATTTTGACATGCATGTTTTACTTTTGGATCACTAACACAATAACTAAACACAAGAATTGCGGAAGGAATACGTTACGTACGTCTGATGCAACAATTTAATTACTGCATCACCAAAACACGATACGGAGGAGCGCCGTTGTTTTGCTGGAACGCGCAGAAATTATTGCCGACAGACGGTGCTAATCGATTTCGACTCGCAGCCGATTGAGATAGCTCTGTTGGCTGTGAGTAGCTCAAGCATCCTACGGCCTTAGCTGGCAGACGGTGGCCAGCTAAGGCCGTCAAACGCTTGAGCTTAAAGGTTTTTTTTTTAATTTATTAGACTGAAATTTAAGCTGTTGTTTACCCGTCCAAAAGTAACGGGAATTTGTGCGAATTATCGATTGTGTGATATAAACCATGCGCAACGGCTGTTTGCTGTGACGTCACCATGAGTTAGCCAATGACGAACGAGAACAACGGCTGTTTGGCCGTCTGATTGGACTAGCCCAATCACGTGATGTGCACGTTACAGCAAACAGCCATGGCGTGTGGTATAGTAACGCTTAAAGTCGTGTTAAACAACAAACTGTACTGTGTACTACATTGAGTTTTAGCTCCACTGCCTAAAAGTTGTCATCACCAGGAATTAAGACACACCTTGTCTGATCCAGTCTAGCTTAGCTTCCCTGTAAGAGCCAGCCTTTAAACCAGTTAGGCCTAAATCTCTATAGCTAAAATAAAAAAAAAATAAAAAACGTTTTCAAAACGATGTTTTCCAATCGAGACGATTTTTTTTTTATTTGTAAAGCTTGGTGTGTTATCTCTCACATACCAAGACAAGTTTTTGAAAGAGTGCTTCTCATTAATTAAAACACAAATTAATTTTGTTTACTTTGGATCGAAAAGCCATACTATTTTCACCTAGTTTTGTTTTTGTGTGTGTTTAACCTAAACAAAATAAATAGAGTGACGTGTTTTTTCATTGTATTAATAATAATAATAATAATAATAATAAAAAGAGAAGCTGATGAAAGCAAAGCTTATTGTATCAGCTGAGCACAATACTCGTCGTAACGTTTTTTTCCAAAGGCTCACAGTTGTAGAGTCAATCACTTTTTGAGGTAGATTGTTCCAAGCCGTAATAGCACGGACAGTGAAGCAGGAGCTACCAACAGTTGTTAAATAGGATGGTTTGTAGAGTTTCATAGTGTGCCCACGGGTACATTTAAAAAGAGAATAGTTAAAATATTCGTTGCAAGGTAGGTCGATGAGTTTTTTCAGCACTTGATATATGAGGAGGAGATCACCTCTCAGTCTACGATCTTGCAGTGTCGGGAGATTGAGTTGTTTAAGTCGATCTTCATAAGTCAGATGTTTAAATCCTTGTATGTGCCGGGTAACCATTCTCTGTACTTTTTCAATTTTTTGTTTGTCGCCTTCATAATAGGGGGACCAAGACTGAATGCAATATTCCAGTTTGGGGCGAATGAAGGTAGTATAAAGTTTCTTTACGATTTCAGGAGTCCAGAGAGAAAAATTTGACCGGAGGAGAAAATACATCCTGCGAGCAGAGTCAGTAACATGAATAGTTTGCAGATGAAATTTGAGTTGGTCGTCAACAATAACACCGAGGTCTTTGATCGAGTCAACACGTTTAATGGCCTCACCAGCAATGGTGTAATCAAAGTCAACAGCGTATTTGCCTCCAATCCTCAGGAGGAAATATTTGGATGGGTGAAAGGAAAGGCCATTGTTTTCTGCCCATTTTTCCAGTTTAAAAATATCTTGTTGTATGGTGTTACAGGATTCGATAGTATCAGCTCTACCATAAATTTTGGCATCGTCTGCATAAAGTAAGATGTTAGACAGAAGACCTTCTGGCATGTCCTCAATGAATTTTTCGAAAAGCCAAGCGCTTAAAGTACCACCTTGTGGAATGCCAACACTTTTCATTTTCCTCCACGTGGAAAAGTTACCTCTGAAGACAGCTCTCTGATATCTGTTACTGACATAGTCGCAGATCCAATTTAAAAACCAAGGATTAATTTTGCGGTGTATAAGTTTTTCAAGCATAACATCGTGGGGGACAGACCCAAAGGCGTTTTTAATATCAGTGTAGATAATATCTGTAGGTATCCTTTTATCCAAGTTTTTTTTCCAGTCAGTAATGCCTTTGATAAGATTAGTGTTACACGACTTGCCCTTGATGAAACCGTGCTGGGCTTGGTTCTTCGGGCCATCTTTAAGTTCATTTTCGATAGTGTTTAACATGAGTCTTTCAAAAATCTTAGCAATGATCGGGAGAAGACAAATTGGCCTATAATTGCTGATTTCGAGGTGGCAGCCTTTCTTGTGAACAGGTGTGATGTCAGCATACTTCCAAGCTGTCGGAGATTTTCCAGTGTCAATGACAGTTTGAAAAATAATAGTTATAGGTTTTGTTAAAGAGGAAGCACAGTTTTTTAAAAATGTGGGATGGATGCCATCAGGACCTTGAGCTTTTCCCTGGTTGAGATTTTTAATGGCATTGTGAACTTCAGGCTCATGAATGATTATTCTAGTGTTCTGAACAGGTGTTTGTAAGAACAAGTCATAATTTGTGTCTGGAACAGTGTCAGGCTGACTGAAAAATGTTCCAAAAATATCAGAGATTTTTTGAGGGTCGGAAGTGATAATATTGTTATCATCTCTAATGCAGGTTATCATGTCTTTTTTCTTAGAATTAGCATACTTGTAAAATACCTTTGGATCATCGACACACTTCTGAATTAATTTAGATTCATAATCCTTTTTAGCATTTCTGATATCATTTGTTGTTTCATTTCTGCACTGGTTATACCTGGAACGATTTTCGTCTGTTTGGTTGTTTTTCCAGGCAATCCATAGCCTGTTTCTGCGTTTGATTTTTTGCACAAGATTTTTTTTTAACCAGGCAGGCTTTTGACGTGTATCAGTTTTACGTTCAGGAACAAAAGTTTCAATGCATTTGGTAATATTATAATAAAAAATAGACCATTGGATTTCAGCAACCTCGGGGCCAAGAAGGTCCTCCCAGTCGACATTGTCGAAGACGCTGTTAATAAGATCGTAATCGGCTTTGAGAAAATCTCTTTTTTTTAGCACTACAAGGATTAGAGTTATTAATGCACATAATGTGACAAGCAATGCCAAAGTGGTCACTCGTACCAAGCGCATCAATGGTGTCACTCCAATCGAAAATACTGACGTTGTTGGTAAGAAGAAGGTCAAGAGTAGAAGGCTTCTGATTAGAACGCACTCTGGTATATTTTTTAATTAACTGAGTAAGATTAAAATCGGATAAAAGATCCATAAAATGTTTAGAGGGAGCATCGTGAGCACATGGGTAGGTAGAGATCCAGTCAATGTCTGGATAGTTAAAATCGCCGACAATAATAAGAGTATTATTAATATGTTTCTTGATTCCTTGAGCAAGATTTTCTTGGAAACTATAATCATTTGCTGCTTGAATGTTAGTGGTTTTATAGCAGCAGCCAATAGTAATTGTTTCGTTACTGTGAACAGCAATATTGATCCAGATCAATTCCCAGGTACCGAGTGGACAATAAGTGTGCGAAATTTTGAAACTGGGGAGATTATTTTTCACGTAAACAATGACACCTCCTTGTAGGGCAAGTAGTTTTGCTGCTAGGTTTTTTTTTTGTATCCGTTAAAATATTAATTCCTATGGCCCATTGTTCAAGAGCCCAGGTGCTCTGAAAGCCGGTACAGCACGCACAGCTCTTACTGAAAATTCATTTTAATATATTCCGTAATAACCCGTCGTACTTGCAAGTACAACAGCAATTATATGGTTAGATATTTCCGGTTCGGAGCGGATAGAATAACAGCTTTCAATGTCGTCATTATCCTTTACAGGGCGCGTCGAAAAAACTACTGAAAATCATAATTTTTGTGTTCGCGTGATGTGAGTGCGTGACATTAGAAACGGGCAAGCTTGCAAACCTTGGCCATGCGTTCTGAAGTTTTGCCACAACGGAGAACGTGGAAAATACCAGATTGTAGAACTTCAATGTTATTGCTATAACACCGCCTCCCCCCCCCCCTCACTTACATGGAAGTAATGGGCGGTGAGCATGACTGAGGGGTAGCGGACCTTAGCTATACTTGATAAAGCTGATGTAGTCTGGATTAGAAAGGGATCCTTGCAAAGCGCCTGCCAGTAAGTGCTTGACAGGGTAGGGTGAGAGACACGCTCCGTCAGCAGCTAGTGTATTTTGTCCTCCACCAACGTGATATTGTGACAGTGCGTCTGTAATTGGCTAGACACCCCTATTGCATTTATAATAGTTTAACCGATAGTCTACTGTTGATCAGCGGACTAAAGCTCTTATATATAAACGATTGTAAACGATTAATAAATGTCTATTTCCCCTGCCATTTCTGTTACTATGTTTTAATATTAAGTACGCTACTCGGCCACATAGGCGTATTTCTTACAACGGCGACGAGGGTGGAATGGCAACATACGCTACAGATTCCATATATACTAAAACATAGTAACAGAACTGGCAGGGGAAAGAGCCATTTATTAATCGTTCACAATCGTTTATACAAGAGCTTTAGCGTTGATCAGCTGACTATCGGTTAAACTATTATACATGCAATAGGGGTGTCTAGCCATCGTGGAGCAGCCACGGATGACATCACAAGATGCACTGATAAATGACGTTGGTGGGAGGGCAACAAACACTAAACAGGATCTGTTGTTGTTTGATGCGCACAAGCGTTAGCCAGAAGGAGAGAGGACCAATTATGCTAGGTAAATCCCATCGGAAATTCCTAGGTTCTTTTACATGCCACAATCGACAGGAGCATGAGACATCACAGGGCCATTCTTTTCCGGAAAATGCCAGGGGTGGCTGAGGCTGGACATGAACCCAGTACCTCTGCCACATGAGACGGTCATGCAAACCATCAGGCCACCTTGCCCCATAGCTAATGATTCTGTACTGATTTATTCTAGACATTACCTCATGCCCCATACGATAATCAGTGGTTTCCTGGTTTGAATTCCTGGGTTTTTGCTTTCCACTTACCAGACTTCCTTTTCCATCTAGGCATCGATCAATGGTCCAATATTGTGATGGATCGTCTGTCTGTAACAGGACGGAAAGCCAACTGGGCTCGTTAAGTAATAAATAAATATTAAAAAAGAGGAATCAACAGTTATTTAATGTATTATTACGTCAGGTTTCAATACAATGCAGTTTGTGCCCAACTTTCAAATATTTTGATGCCTAAACATAGAAGTATGAATATAAAACGGGTTTGTCTTCTAATGCATAGATTATTCAGTAATATATTTTTTATATTGGTTAAAATTATAACCGTGTAGCTTGGAATTAGTGAGAATCGGACCCCCATATAGCTGTAATCACCTGATACACACCTGATGTAATCCGCTATTTACGTTTTTGATTAATTTTTCAGTTTTCTTCACTCAAGTCGTCTCCTTTCAGGTTATCACCCCACTGATGAAACATGACGATTAGGTTTTTACTGTTTTTAAGTGATGCTGTTACGCCAAGTAGCAGACACCAACCATTAGCATACCTACCAGGTCCAAATGTAAAAACTATTGACTAACATTGGAAACCATTTGTTTTGTAATGATTGCAATGGTTGAGGCCAGCAGTAAGGTTTCACATGGGCGTAACACGTCAGCAACACTGGTATCTGAAACCTTTCACCTGAGAACTTATCTCGTGCCTGTTTGCTGTTTTGACTTTGTTCAGTTAAACCTTACCGTGAACATTGAATGAGTTTGTTCTTGTTTTCGAACTCGTGATACCTCAGGCAAAAGTAGGTGTGCAATCTCTTTGGTGTGAGATCTAACATTCTGCCAAAGTTTGTAAAAGTTTAAAAGTTAGTCAATATCTGCCGACACCATCCAGTGATGTTAGTTTAATTTAGTTAACTTTATTTATTTCAGGTAGCATAATCCTAAGTAAGGTTGTCTGCCCCACCAGAATACAAATACAAAACAATTTCAAGACACACTGGAAAACTACAAGCTACAAAGTTAAAAAAAAAAACCCGTAAAACTCGCAAAAACACAATAGCTAATTGTACTACAATACCCACAGCTAACAGTTCTCAATTCTTCAATATTCAGCACAAAAAGCGACCACAGCTCTCAGGTTTCTAAAGTTCATGCGAACCGTGTGGGTCACAGCACCAGTTAGGTACAGGATTGACGACTGCCCCACCACACGCTTTAACAACTTAGCTCTGATGCAGTTAATGAGACTACATTCGAATAAAAGATGCTCCACAAACTAAACCAAGACCGCAGAAGCAGAAAGGAAAAACCCTATCATTATACTTAGTTTGACGCATCAGAGGAGTCTGACGACAAAGCCTCAGTCTAGTGAGGAAGAACCGCATCTTGCCCGTTAAAGGAGTTTAGTTCCTTAGGTAACAAAACAGACGGTTGAATATTGAACAAGGTCCTTCCCTTTGGATCTGAAAACCATAATTCTTTACAAGACTCCGAACCACTGCACCAATAACAGAGGACAAGTTTCCAATGCCCAACGTCAGGTCGATCACCTTTCAGAGTTCATCACGATATTTCTACAACAGACCGTTTGCCTTCTTGTTGCCATTGACACCAGCTTGAACCAGCACCCAACAAACATAAATGAACATCCCACACCTAGAGAGTCATCTCAATGATAGTCGGGTCATGGACATAAAGACCTATCAGAGAAGAGTACAGAATATGCATAATCGACTGAGAATCAGACAAAACTATCACATTCGCAAGTCCAAACAATGGTCAATAGTCATAAAGAGAGCAGCCAATTCAGCTACTAAATGCCTGGGACATTATGGAGAACGTCAGAAAAACCACTAGAAGCTTCAGTCACTAGCTACTTCCCTATAATTAGGATTAGCTATCGGTAGGTTTAAAGCTTCTTTGGCTTTAGAATGGGTGATTACATTAATTAAGGTGCAGGCGGCTGCATACCCCTTTCTTTCAGAATATTCTGGGACGGGTCTCCTAATAGCATTTGAAAATGCTATCCCATGTGGTCAGACACTAAGGCCTCTACCTCTAAACACCCATATGGAGTTTCGATCGTCACACGCGCAATTGCATGCGCAGCAGTCTGCTCAGTAAGAGCATTTTTGCAGTGAGTGTACTCTCCAGTGTATTGTTCAGACAGAACAAATTCCTCTGCTTATGCATTGTCAGTAGAACCGGTGTCACACAAATTTAAGCACTTGCATCCATTTACAATCCATTCCGTTCTATTTAAAACATACTCAGGTAGTACATGACCACATTTATTTACAAAATTGCAGACTTGATGGCTCTCCAGATTGCTGTTGTGCTAATTTGCAAAATTTGGCAATGTGCCCTGGCTTTTTGCAGGAAAAGCACGTGCCATCATTACGCTTCTGTTTACGTTGTTTGTTAAAATGTATATTTGACTTGGCAGAGTCCCCACTAGTTTGCTCTGCCTTCAACTAAATTTTACCCATTAACGGTTGTGAACCTCCAACCCTGTACTAGGTAGTACGTTGATTTTCCATCTTTCTCTCAAATATTGCCAAAAATGTGTTAAGTTCAGACTTACATTCCACTTACTCAACAACCTAACATCGTCTGAAATTTTACCCGGTTTTGCTGGATCTTTGTTAGTGGCATGGTTGATATTAGCTTCAGCAACTTGCTGTTTAGCTACTTCCAACTCTTTTTCTTTAAAGGAATACTAAACTCTCCAACAATTAATTTTTTTATCGATAGTTTAGATACTGGAGTTGATGTTAACAGTCATCCGACGTCAATTGTTTAAGCCGTACGAATTTTTAAACCACCTGATTTAAGCAGACGATGCACAAGCTCTCTAGAAAATCCCGTTTGAGCAGCGCATCGTGACGTCAAGACTTTTAAGGCGCCTTCCAGCTGTCTGCGTGACCTGCGCGTGCGCCAGAAACAAAACGGCATGGCCTGGGACATCGTTTCTGGTTAGCTCGTTCGCCGCGAAGGAGCGTAATAGTTCGTCAAACCACAAAATAAGTTTGTTCAGCTTACCGAATGCCGAAAAAGATGCCACCCGGCTGCGGAAGTGGTTGTATGTTACTGGAAACAGTGGCGTTACAGGTTCAAATTGATAAAGCTGCAACGAATTGACAGCGTCAGCGTTGTTGGTAGCCATGTTTGTTTACATGCAGAGACTAGGTCGCGCGCGCTCCACGATGGGAAGTAATGCGCTCCCCATTTCCCTTAAATGTTTTGACGTCACGCTGCGTCAAGAAACCTCCATAGTCGCGAGCTCTCGTAGTGTTACGTTTGGTTGGGTGTCTTAAAAATCGCAGTTATTTTGATTTGTTACCACGTAAGTTAGAAGGCAAGCAACATTTTATAAGTTTTGAAGGGGTTTTTAGGGTCTTAGCTATCATTAAAAAAATTGGAAAAGTGAGGGTTTAGTATTCCTTTAAGTTCCATTTCGTGCTTTCTTTGAGCATCAATCTGGGTAAGCTTTTCTCTGTCATTTTCAGCTGCCTGTTTTGCTGCTTCTGCTTCTAGAAGTTTAGCAGCAATTTGCTGTTTTGTTGAAAGGGTGGCCTAGCGTTTCTCGATTGCGTTAGCTAAGGCGTCATCTAAATCCATCTTGCAAAATCGTTCTGTTTAGAATTGCTCTCTGCTAGATCAACTTCAGAACATGCTGCTTTTAAGTATTTGTTTCAAATTCCCATTACATCGTCGAGAGAGGCCATGTTTATTGATTACGTTGAAATAAAAAAATTATTAAGTGATAAAGTTGGGTTTAAGTAAAAAGACTATTTTTTAATAAAACACGTTAATTTGACTCCACAAAATAATCAAAAGTCGAGAATTAAAAGTTTAAATCTGAAAACCCCCTAACTTCAATTCAGTTAGACCTACAACAAGAATACAGTACTCAATTTTACCCCTAGCACACATTTAAATCCATAAACACTGACTTGGCAGGCCAAAACCTAATGGGCATGTATCAGGTGCACTAATCTTTTTACAAATAATTCCTTGATTGAATTATTGTCCTTCCTCCAGTATGTCACAGTTGTAGAAGGGCCAGTTGAATTTTCACTATTAGTGGGTGAGTCTGGTACGGTATGGCACGGCAAAACCTCTGGTACAGTTTGTGGAACTGATTACAGATGTGATCAACAGGCATAACTCACCTGGGTTGAATTCTTGCTTCTTTAAAGATGTGGAATTTGCCTGCACGCCTCTAGTTTGGTTATGTTGAAACTCTTGGTCTCCTGGTTTAGGGTCCAAAACTGACATATAGTAGCATGGGCAACGGATATAACGTTACAGGGTACAGCACAGTTCATCCCACCACTGCCCACCAGTTGGTAACAGTGGCTGCTACAACGGTAGTGCTGAAGCAGACGACGACATCTGGGGCGGTGTTAATTGCTGGTTGACTTAGCTTACTTTTTACTTTAGTAGGTTTTTATTTACTGTTGTAATCAAGCATAACAGTGCCTTACTGTAATCGAAGAGGGAGTGATTAATTCCTGGCCTGGCTTAAGTAAACTAAGTGCTGGTATTAATGCTGCCACCATGAGAGAAATTGCAAGTTACTGGCAGTCCTGAGTTTAAACTATATTTCCTAAGTTTAAAAACTCTAGCAGTAATCCAAGTGAAAGGTTCTACTGGCTACAAAAATGTACAAGTAGTTATTTTGCAGGTCCAAAATAAAAGTTTTTTTCACAAGTTTAAGTTTGAATTCATCATTTCAATTTACAAGTTTCAGTGAAGCAAGATAAAAGTTACAGTTAAAGTTGTTGAAATCGCAGAGAAAACAACAATGAAGTTTTTACCTGAATACTAGCCACATTGCTCGCTTCGCTCGCTCTGTTTGCACCGTCTCGCTTTGCTTGAGAAGGCTACGTATTCACATACTAAATGACGGATATTTTATACCACCATGAACCACACATCAAGTGAAATTTGTGTTAGTACTCCATTTTACATGAGATTTCTTGTTTCCCCTAGCTATTTTAAGAGATGTTTTTCTTTACGTCTTCCATTGGATTCTTTAGCTGCGGAACGTCAAGTGGAAACGCAACGGTTTGAACATGAGTTAGGCCTACGCAAGGCACTAACTCGTTCCCAGCAAAGTTGCTCATGTTTTGGCCACAGCAAACCCCTCGCCTGGATTTGTTCACGGAGTAAACCAACCATATAGTAAACCAACCTACGCGAGGCCTAACTCATATCCAACGCTGCTCGTGTTTTACTACAAATAAGAAGCGATCCATCTAATGGTTTAACGTATACACTACTGAGCCAAGGCCCCAGAATAAATCTCAAATCTCTCAAATTTTCCTGCTGGAAGGATGGTCCATAATTGCTGTAAGTGGGAGTATCTGAATACCCTCATTTAAGAATGAAGCACGTGCAGTTCACGGGTGGGAAGGCTGTCGGAGTTGTTACAAATGCAGACGTAAAAAATGTGTGACACACTTTTCTGTTGTCAATGTACTTGCTTTACGTAATTTAGTACTCCTTCGTATCTTTGCATAATGTAATTTTATTTAACTTCTAAACAGGTATTCTGTAGTATTGCATTTTAAATATCCATAAAGAAACTCCAACAGCCTTCCCACCCGTGAACTGCACGTGCCTCATTCTTGAATCGGCGCTATTCAGATACTCCCACTTACAACAATTATGGGCCATCCTTTCAGCAGGAAAATTTGAGAGATTTGAGATTTATTCTGGGGCCTTGGCTCAAAGCCACACGCCCACAACAAAAATATACAGTAAAACAACTACTACTAATGATACAAATAACTCTTGCAAAGACAAAAGCACTCTGTACACTGTGTACAAGGGATGAGAGGTCCAGCTTGAGTCCTGGTTTCACATCACGCCAATACCGCACAACACTTCACTGAGCACACGACATTCTGCAGCTAACATTCAACTGAGAAAAATTCGTTTCAACAATGGTCCAAATGGGTTTTGTGGGTCGTTTTCGAGGGCAAACCTTTTATCTAGAACCACGAAAACACGCCAACGCGAAATCCGGATTAATTTCCTGTCTTTCGACATCTTTTTCAAATTTGTAACCTTCCTACTTCCAAAGGCGAAGAATTGCATATCCAGGGTGAGGCAAAAGTCTGGTCACACGCAAATAACTGCCGTTATAGTGGTTCTATGTTAATTCTGAAGACATATTTGTAATGTAAGTCAGATATGGCGAAGCCAATGAAGACATTTTCAATTACCTTGAAAATAGCAATCAAGGTCATCCAAATTCTATCTTCCAAACGGCACAAGATGCAGCACAAAAGTTAATTACAAAGTTGTGCGTGAGCATTAAAGATGACAAACTACGAAAACAGATTGAAAATTGGAGCATAATTAGAATAGTTACGAGGAAAACAAAATAACAACAATATCTTCCCTGAATGTTTCAACTGCCAAGCAGTGAAGCTTAGGGGCAGCCTCTCCAAGCGAGTGCATGAGTTCCGAGCCTTTATGCATCACTTAGGCCTAAAGTAATGAGCCATCATTCAAAACGCAGAAAGTCACGTTCGGTATGATTTTACATTTTTTTTCCTTTTTTTTTTTTCCGAAGCCTAATGCTCATTTGAGTGATTTCAAACCCGGTCGCAACATTCGGCCAGCAATGAAAAAACACATCGTCGTTGCGAATACCCTAACTTTCATCCAAGGCTGCAAAGTCCTGGACATTCGAATGCCCGCACTTTTTAACAGCTTCATAAGTCATTATGGCATTACAGATTACTTCCATTAAAGGGTAAATTTCAAGTTGTTGGTGAGCAGGAAGCAATTGACAAAATGCATTTGCGTCACTTGTTCACTGGCAGAGATGGATTTATTCTTCTGCCATCTAGGACTATGCAGATACCTCCACCTCTTCAGATACCTCTTCAGGAAAAACGTTTCAGAAAAAATGCAGGTAGGTATTATTACAATACAGGATCAGAACACGCCGAAAATAAGGTGGCATGTGGGGAAATAGGGTATGGTGCAGGTTTAAAGGTTTGGGCATTCGTATGCGTAAATAAATTTGTTTTTCGGGGTGGGGGGCGGAATTTTACCTTGCACTAGTAAGCTAATAATTGTAGTATTATTCGAAAGTACAAGTTACCGACCGGAAGATATGATGTAAATAACGGACCGGGGTGGGGGGGGGGGGGGGGGGGGGGGAAGTGACTGGAAGGGACAGGAATGAAAGTACCCCCAAAGAACGAGGCAACACATTTTTGAAAAAAACCTATTTATTCGATGTTTTCTCAAAATGCTCTTTTCTTTATGGTGATTCCCCCCCCCCCCCAAAAAAAAACAAATTTTTGTTTTGTCCAAAATCTTGTCAAAAAAAAATACCCTGGAAAACAAAAAAAAGTAAAAATTAGCAAGAAACACCCACCCCCCCCAAAAAAAAAACACAATTATTTTTTTTTTGGGGGGGGGGGCAGTGCTTGTTACTTTTGTACTTTGCCCCTAGGCCGTTTTGTTACCCCCACGGCTGTTTTTTTGGTCCTAGTTTCTGACCAAAACCAAAAAAAAAATATTTTTTTTTGGGGGGGGGGGGGGGGGGTGGAGAGGAATTGCTTGGACTGCTGAATTAGACTTCTGTTCGGCCTATTTGTTTTTCTTTTTGCGTTTTGTTATGCTTTGACTGGAATTTACTGCGAAATAAGAATAAACAGCAACATGTTTTTTAAATGTTCAAAACTATTCACTTTATATGATCTTCCGACAAATAAATAAGTTCTATTACGCAAATCGTTGTGCACATGAAATTAGTACGATTGTAAATTGCCAGCAAAAGTCGTAAAGCTTTGTATGCTGTAGGTTAACTGAACAAATCGAACTTTTACTGTATTCCTTCGCTCGCCGATCGTCGCTTTGCCACGGTATGCGTTCATCACGTGACCCTTCAAAATCACACGGCGGCGAGCGAGAAAAAAAAGGTGCCAGGCCCCCTGTGCTGGGTAGCTTATGTTAAGGCAAGTTACTTTCGATTCTTTCGTACCTGTCCAGTTTGGTTCTGCAATAACATGCTAGCTTTCAGTACCAATGTTGGTGGGTTCGATCCGCAGATTGGCTATATTTTTTTCTTTCAATGCTAAGTCACCAGACGCCTAAATATCTCTTTTATTTTCCAGCGTTTACTCTCTGTTCCCATTGGGTTTGTGCCTGAATCTCTGGTATTTGCTCCCGGAAGTCCGGGGTTCGATCCCCTTTTTTTCCCCTCTCAATTCGAAGTTTTCAAAGACCAAATAACTCCCTTATTTTCAAGGAACTGCATTCTATTCCTGTTGGGTATGTGGCTGAGGCTCTACTCTTCACTCCTACAGGTCATGTGATCGATCACCAGAGTGGCCGTATTTTTTTCCTGTAAATTCTAAGTCGCCAAATACGAAATAACACTCTTATTTTCTACTATCTATTTCTGTTGGGTGTATGGGTAAGGCTCTAGCCTTCACTCCCAGAGGTCCTGAATTCGATCCTCAGAGCAGCCGTAATTTTTCCTCGAAAATAAAAAATCTCTAATTCTTTAGAAAAAGAGGAAAAGAATTTCTGGTAACAGTACAACTTTTTCAAATTTTAACGGATTTTGAAAATCAGATACATCACTCGAATCGTCTTTTTACAAAGCTCTTCACCGCATGTTGATAGCACAAGCTGTTCTTGAGAAATCTTCAAAAAAGTCTAAACCTATCCGTTACCAGAAATTCTTTTCCTCGGTTTCTGATTTTTCTGATGAATTTGACTTTTTTTCCCCCTACGACTCTGTTTGCCCTAGTCACATAAAAAAAACCCTTCTTCACAAAGCTATTTAACATCCTTTTGAATTTTTTTACCAAGCTGGGTGGATTAGTTTTTTTTTTTTATGAGCTGCCAAAGAACTACCAACAGATTTGTGTTCTAAATAGTACACAAATCTGTCAGTAGTTTATAAAACAGAAACTTTGGCAGTTTATAAAACAAAAACTAATCCACCAAGCTTAGTAAAAAAATTCAGGAGGATGTTAAATAGCTTTGTGAAGGAGGATTTTATTTTTTATGTGACTAGGGCAAACAGAGCTTTAGGGGGAAAAAAATGAAATTCATCTGAAAAATCTGAAAAAAGGGGAAAAGAATTTCTGGTAACGTTTCTTTTTTAACTAAATTCAAAACTTTTGAAAAAGCTTTTTTAAGTGCTATTATTATTTTTTAAATCGTACCACGTTTACAAATTTTATTTGTACCATAATTTTGACGGAAATGCCACAATTTTGAGCCTTTCGTACCATAACGTTGGTTCTAAAATCTGGCAACGTTGCGGTTGCTGTGAGATGGTAATATCACACGCACAAATAGTTTTAATGTAGTAGATAAATAAAAACATTCACAACAGCCCTGCAGTTACAATAGCCCAGCCGGCCGGACTCGTGCAATTACAAGTTCCCTGCCCATTCAAATAAAACCTCTTATCGTTTTAGATCAAGTTTTGGTTTTTTAATGACCAAATTTTCTTTTAATACATGGCGTATAAATGAAAATCACGAACCGCAAACGATCGATAAAGACTATATAGCCATGCACAAAGACAGTCAACTCGTTCCCAAAATTGTTTTCTTTGAGGTGCTAGGTTCGTATAGTTCTCACGATGGAGAGAAGTCGACGACAGCTCCGTGGAAACCACAGTCAATGAAATATAAAAAATAAAAACCAACCTCTTACCCCTGTAGCCGAGAAAGCGAGATGATGTGAGTAAATCAATACCACTAACTACGCGACATATCAGAGCTAGCCAGTCCGGCTTGACCGCCGCCACTCGGCTTCACGAGATTGTTCGACATGGTGACCACCTACGGCCACTGGTTATTTCTTCTGTTGCTGGAAGCGGCGAAATGTGTTGGTGCTACGAGAAGTGACAACAACGAAACGTGTATCAGGTAAGGAAAAGACCTTCATGTCTAAGATACGGAATAACCAGTAAAAATTATTACAGACAAACCGAAAAGTAAAAAAGGAGCCAACACTGCAAACTGCGAGTTCGGAATTATTAATTATTTATTTTAAGGAGGGTTAGGGAATAGAGATTGAACCGATAACGCTTTAACCGATCCTACCGATACCTTACCTAGACATATTCTCGAACCGATCCAATACCAATATCTAACCGATTTCCGAAACCTGTCAGTTTTTATAGATTTACTGCCACTGCTTACAGAAAACCTACATGAGAATATTTATTGGCTTAGGTTGAAAATACTCTTACATAAAACTGAATTATAAAATATATTTATACCACGGCTGTGACGTCACGCTACCTCAACGCCACGCTAAATTTCCGTTAACCAACACCGGAAGTGTGCGTCATCACAAAAATTGTGGGTTATCAAGTTACCCCACACTTTTGCCGATAACCCACACTTTTGACAATTCCGGATCACGCGACCGAGAACGCACGACCAAAAACCAAAAACCGCCTTGAAAAAAAAAAAAAAAAAACGAAACGCAATAAAAACGTACAAAACTAATTACTTAAAAGGAAAGAAATCCTATCCCTGCAAACTCTCAAATGTCTGGCCCATATCACAGGCTAACAAACCACTCATATCTAAGCTTAATCACGCCACGTTAATTCCCCCCACCACCACCACCTCCCTCCACAAACTAAAATGGAATGACCTTCAATCATACCGATACCCTATTACCGTATTTTTTTAACAATTCGCAAACTACAAACGCTCAAAATGAATTACATACCTTCAAAGAATGTCCCAGCAATGTCACTTTATCTCTGCTGTGTCACATATCGAATTATTCGCTCCAAACACGATAAACACTTCGATAAACAGAAGCAAGCTCCAAGCTTGCCACCCGACGCTTACACTGTCGAACTCTCCCCCCTCCCTCCACAAAGGTTGAGCGAAAGGACTCGTCTGCCTATCACACACTTCCCCCTCCACAAATTAAAATGGTATGACCTCTTGAAGTAATTTTCACAAAACACAAACACGTTTTAATTAAATACGATTTGACTTGACGTCCCAACCGTGATATAAATGTGTTATTGGTGACAAACTCACGGATAACGATTTTTAACCGACGGCTGCGAGGATTTGTCCAGCTTGACTATGCAAAAGTCTCGGGGCTGCGCCCCTCGACATTTGCATAGTCTCGCTGGACAAATCGTCGCAGCCGTCGGTTAAAAATCGATATCCGTGAGTTTGTCACCAATAACTATTACTTGTTGTAATGTAAACTAATTTTGCCTAGATTATTAAATAAAATGTGCTCAAACTCTGCTTATTACCATACTTTTGCAGTTTTCATTGTTGTAAGTGAGCATTCTAAATCTCGTAACCTAGCCACTTCCACAATGGTGAGCGTGCTCCCCATTGTTGCAACAAAGGGGGGTGACTTATACTGTACACTTATACCGCACACTTATACTGCACGCTTATACTGCACACTTATAGCGCACACTTTTGTTGATGTGATAAGATAGCTAAAGTTTCAAGGTAAATTCTTGCTCTTTCTTGCGCTCGTACAATCTCCGTATTACAGTAACTGCGTTTCTAACTTACGTCTGCCTCTGGCAAAATCCGATTTCTTTCAGATTAAGCACATAAGCGACCCAGCTATTACTTGATATCAAATGAAACAATGAATGTACCATCGTCGTTGTTAATCTATGATGGCCGCCATTTTGAAATTATGCTTACCATCGTCCTATTTCTTTCAAATTGGAAACAGAGACGAAATAGTTAATTCAAAGTGAAACAGTGTATGTACGATCATCACTAATATTTGCAAATGACCGCCACGCCCAAATCCAACGACATTTTGTGACGAACCAAACAACAGCTAGGCCTAATCTTCCTCCTCCCTCCCCCACCAGCGACTGCCTTACTTCGCACCAACATCTTCTCTTAAAAATTAGCAAATCTTGTGCAGCCCTAATGATTCCAAAGAATACGCTCTTCCAAAGTTTGCTCAAAGCGACGCTAAAGGAGCGTTCATAAATCAGGAGGGGAAGTGGTGGGGAGGGGGGTTGTTGTTCACCAAACGTGTTACCATCTGTAATGAGGGGGGGGGGGGGTATGGCGACATGCTACTAACAAACTAATTTTTGCAAATTTATTTTTAGCTAATTTCTTTTTAACTATTTTATGTAAATTATTTTATCTAAATTATTTTTCTGAGTTCTGTTTTTTAAGTCTTAATTTTTGTTTTTCTGGTCCTTACACCCCTAGGTACTATACACAGCTTACAAAAACGA
The DNA here is from genome assembly GCA_023313725.1 of Lithobius niger. Lineage (NCBI taxonomy): Eukaryota > Metazoa > Arthropoda > Chilopoda > Lithobiomorpha > Lithobiidae > Lithobius > Lithobius niger. The sequence goes on along the minus strand of JAHWFP010069598.1, from coordinate 16,770 downwards.
ATTAAAAAAAAAACTCTACAGTTTTTTTTTTGGGGGGGGGGGGGGGGTGGGGGGGGAAATTTTTTTTTAATTTCTTGAGGGGATGCACGCCAAGTGTAAATTAAATTAAATTAAATTCATACCGGAAGAAAGCAATAACCGGTTCACAACAAAACATGCAACAAAAACACTTTAACACTGAGTCAGATCATATTGTCTGTTCCAACTGCTGGTCGAAGGTGCAGTCACAACACTTTCTGGGAGTGCGTTCCAAGAATTAATGGCTCTCACAGTGAAACAAGACTGTGCAACAATGGTGCGGATTCGTGGTTTCGTCAACTTCATGCTGTGTCCTCTGGTTCGTATGACAGTCAAGCGTTGAAAAAACTGGTCGACAGGCAAAATCACTTCGCCAGACAGAATTTGACGGGTCTTGATAAGGTCACCTCTTAAACTCCTATCAACAAGGGTTGTCAGGTCAAGTCTTTTCAAACGTTCTTCGTAAGGCAAACCCTTCAGCGAAGAACAGTGCCTGGTGACAGCTCTCTAAACTTGTTTCAACCTGTAAATATCACCATTGTAATGGGGTGACCAGGCGTGTACACAGTATTCAAGTTTTGGTCGGATAAACGTCATATACAATCTTCTTGTATTCGACGATTGAACATTGACTTTAAAATAAAAAAAACGTTTTACCGAGCATCATTCACAACTTGTTGCACCTGATTATGGAACTTTAGTTGGTTGCGAGGATGCCCAAATCTTTCACGACGGTTTGTTCTTGCAACTGATGACCAGACAAGTAATATTGAAAGTCAACAGCCTTGCGGTTGCCAATACGTAGAATAACACATTTCTCTGGGTGAAACTTCATTTTATTGTCAGCTGCCCATTAATCTAACCGATCAAGGTCATCTTGAAGCTGCTGGCAACTTTCAAGTGAATCAGATCTGTTATAAACTTTAAGATCATTAGCATATAACAAGGTAATTGAACAAATGAACTTAGTGTTGTCACTAATAAATACGTCCGGCGACGTCTTCGGAGCTGTGTAACATCCTCTTTGGCTTCGCCCCCTCGGACCATTCCACAGCTCCTCGTACGTCGCTTCACCAAAAGTGTGTATTAAATCACTTATACCGGCCCATTGTTGCAAAATCCATACTATAACCATTACTTAACCCCACATTTTTTTTCTCGTCTGGTTCCAAAGTTATTGATAAATCGAGTTTTTTAAGAGAGTTATCGCTACATCAAAACCCAGAATCGGTATCCGCATGCATTTTTTGTTGCAGATTACGACCAATACCGATAATATCGGCAGACACAGATGCCGATGACCACTTCGATGAATCCCCAATATTGAAGTATGACAGGAGAGCAGCAATAATGACGAAAAATTTACGCGTCGTCATAAGTTTGGTAACTCCAACTATTATTCAATAAACTGAACAAAAAAGCATTAGAGCTCGTATCTCCATACTCACAGCTGTGAAGGTACACGAATAAAAACGGATTAGAGTTCACTCGAACGCAAAGAACTATAATTTGAACTCCAATTCCAGGGAACTGTGACTGTTTTTATTTTTGCTCAGTGGTTATGTCAGAAAGTAAACACAGTTTGTGTTTCAAATGTTTAATGTTTGCGTGAGTGTGTGTATATGTTTGTGTGCACTTAATTTGGGTATTGTACAGGTTTTTTTTTAATATTTGTCTGCGTTTGTTGTTTTATATTTTAAGTATGTTTCCTGTGTGGTTGTATGTGTATTTTGTATGCATTTATAATTCGTGAAACAAGCATACTCCTAATTAAGGCAGTTTTTATTGCCTGTCTTTGTGTATGTACTTTTCATCCTTTGTAGGCGTTTTGCTGTTTACGGCGTCTGTTTGTATATGTTTCAGATTTTCGTTCTGTTTCATGTGCATGTGTACGTTGTATTTTTTGTGCGTATTGTATTTGTGTGAAGTATCGAACCGTTTTGTTTGTTTGATTAGTGATGTTCATGAATACGGTCGTGTGCATGGAGACTGACATGTCACAATCCTTGTTCCACGGAATTGGAGTTCAAATTATAGTTCGTTGCGTTCGAGTGAACTCTAATTCGTTTTTATTCGTGTACCTTCACAGCTGTGAGTGTGGGGATACGAGCTCGTTAGTTTTTCTAAACGGCGAAGCCGTTTTTTGTTCAGGTAATTTGTTGGCTTTTTACGCTTCCATTTTATTGTAATTGCTACGGTCTGGTCTATCATGTGTACGATGTCCACTGTATACCCAATTTTGTTTGCGAAAAAAACGAAACATTAGAAATGCGTATTTTTGATCAGGTTCTGCCCACTTTATCCCACGTTTGTTTTTTAATGGCAACACACTAGCGTGTGTCTAGAGTTCGCAAGTATCAGCTGATGGGATTGATTCTGCGGCATTGTTGCATTGTTGTTGATGACCAGGAGTGGTTAACGCTCGTTAAACCCTTTAAACCCTTTTTTACTATTATGGCAAACAATCGCGGAAACAATTCAACTAAGCCTGCATTGAAGAAGTAAATAAATCAATCAGTCATGTCGGCCGTCCAATTTTGAGGCCTCAATATTAGAGACTTTGCATCATACAGATTAAAACTGAAAGATTAAAGCAAAAACCAAGACCATTTCATTTTGGTTCTTGACAACGACTGAATATATTTAATGGAGCCGCCCCGAAGCTACCACGACAATGTAACTTTCCCCGTGCCCGAGCGTCGTTGCATCTCAAATCTCAAATCATTTACTACAGGAATCTAAAGGTCCGTGGTCCGTGGTCGTTGCATCTTGTTCGAGCCATCTCGTGAGCCTCTCCTATTGTTGCCCCATTGTTACATGTTGCAGCATTGCATTCTGGGGCCTCTCCGCCGCCTGTCCAGTTTTTTTTAAAATTCTCGTGCGCAAACGAACTCTAATAAACACTGTCTGCCGGCTGTGCTAATGCTTATTGCTCCCGTTTCAGGGAGTCACGTGAAGTACTTAAAAGTTTGTAAATTTTCTACCATATTGTGGGCTCGTGTCGCAAATTGCAACAATAAAACTTACTGTTTTGTCACTTTTTAAACAAGCTGTGTTATACCGACTTGTTTTAAGCAGCAGACTTTTTTTTTTTACTTTAGCGCTACGCAAAGGAGAATTAGATGTTGCTGTACGGTATTTTTTTTCCGTTTTTATTATTTTTTAAAATTTGTATTTAATATGTGATTATTTTTACGAGAAAATGTTTTTTTTTAAATACTGATATTGAAATTTTTTTTATGCGTTTTCTAGGGAGCAGCGCACGTGATTCGGGGTCAAACGCTGGCAGGCATCTGGCAACACTGCCAATTCAAATTTATAGCTACATTAGTTGAGGATTCGATCGAGACAGGTCTCGTACTCACATCGGACTAAGGACTAGACTGATACTTACTTCACATGTAATAAATAAAGCAAGCTGCACCATTTCGGCCCGGCATGCTTTGGTACGGCATGGTACGGCACCGCACGCTGTGAAATCCAGCAGGTGCCGAGCCGCGGTACGAAACGCGTTCCAGGCTCATAGAACGGGAAAAAAAACATTAAAAGACAGTCTCAAAATTCTCGACCGAAAAATACGCTGCGTAGACCATTTCACATTAATTTTTCCATCATCATTTTAGCACTTAAGTACCACAAGTATGGAATTTAACGGAGGTGCTGTCACTGGTATAATGTAGGAGGCTTCCGCTGATGTAATGTTGGCGCTCCCCGTTGCTTCGCTTAAAAGTAACCTTTCCTTTCAAAAGCTGCCACCACCACGTCTTGAAGAAGTGATGTACATTTTAATGAATTGGTGGACCAATTTAATGGACAAGGGCTAGAAGCAAGTAATCGCAAAATGTCACTTCACAAACTTCACGTAGAAATGCTTCTCGCATTAAATACATATCTTGTACCATAATAATACAAGATATCGAGCAGTTAAAAGGGCATACCTTCTCACCATATTCGAGCATCCTGCGCCGAACAGCTTTTTGCGACATTTACGTAGGTCAGAGTGAATGTACCAGAATCGTTTCTCTCGAAGGGAAAAAAGGAAAATGAATACCTTTGCAACATTTACACGCGACTGAAGTAATGTTGCAAATTTGAGCCGTACAGGAAAGCCAACCGGGGGGAATGCTCCTTTAAGTTGATGATGATTTAACAACTTCGCATGATTAGAGATGCTGCAGGTCATCTCTAATGCCTAGGATCTTAGTCCTCCCATTCCTTCCCCACTAGAGAACTTGAGACCACGTCTTTCATTCTACGGATTCAGCGGACTGCAGGAAGCCTGGGATTCAGACATAAATCTCTCCCCACTCCAAATTCTCCACCTTTTCTCTGGTTGGTCAAAAAGATGTACCGCTTCAAAACGGCAGTTAAAAGCTAGCCAATCAAATCAAGCAAATCCAGATAAACTGGATTTGCCTCATACAAGAAATCGACAACGTTAACGATCGTTCTCTACCGAACTATTGGGGCGTGGCGACACCTGGATGTCGTCTGCGACAAACGTTGCTACCTTCAAAAGCAAAGTAAACGGATACCCGGCCTGCCTTATAACATTCTGCCTGCCTTATAACAGCCACGCGCTGATCGCCATCCGCGCATATAGCATTGCAAAGGTCGACTGAGATAGTAGCCACGTTCCTCGCAGCAAAGAACTCAGCTACTGTCTCAGTTGGCATTGAGCCTATAATAGACGAACCAGCATGAACGCATTAATTGTGTTGTCAGAAACCGGAATGATTCTCGTGCCTTAACATCATAATTTATAATTTTCTAGGCTAGTTTCTTATAATTTTGCTTCGGTGATCTATTGAAATAATTAATTTAAATTTTTACCGCATTAGACTTTTAGATTTTTGATCTCATGGTAATTATTAGCAAATTAGTACATGCACACACAGATGGTTATTGTAAACACGCAAAGGATCCCGCAGTAAATACAGTTAACAATTATTCAACAGAAAATCTCCTAGACGCTGCATTTTAAAACGGATTTTTACCAAGAGATTGAATAACGGTAAGGAAATAGACCTTTGGGGGCCAAACTTGATTGGAGGATCGAGAATAATGGCGCTGGGAGGAATGTACTTTTAACTTTCACAAGACTCATAAACTTTTGCTACCTTGCGTCAACGGTGTTTCGTTTGGGACGACCAGACTAACAGCAAAGATATGCCTGGCAAAACAAACTATAGAGCAGTGACACGACGTAGTATTATTGTATATAACTCTATGCTGGAGCCTTAATGGGTTAGCTGCAAGGGGCACTGCAGAGAGAAACGGAAGGGCGTCATACTGAAGCAGATGCTGTGAAGAGTGATTTCTTAGACCTAAAACGCGCGATTTTTGTTGTTGGAGAAAACCACGTTATTTCGAGCCTAAGAAATCCGCTCTTCCTTTGTTTTTCCCTCCATTTTTATATAGTGCACCTTGTAGTTATGCCCTCCAAAACCCATACTCGTGCCAATATGGCGGCTAATGTCACTGCTTTATACTATTTTAGGTTCTGGTTGGCCATTCGAGCAGATTTTCGGGAAATGGTTTGATCACGCCTGGGTAAATTTCTCTTCGAGCAGACGAACCAATATGGCTACCTTATCGCTCGCTTCATCGCTTTCGTGACATGAAAAATTTCTCAATTCACAGGCTAGGGAGATTGTTTGGATTGTCTTCAAATACATCACGGATCAGAACTCAACACGGATGCTGAAACAACAAATTCAAGAGGCCAGCATTGCCTTTAGATCTAACGGCGCAGACATACGTGCACCACAGTCGCTCAATGTGGGTACAAGGTTCCAGTTACCGCCAACGTTAATGCATACGCGTGACGAGCGATTGTAAACGATCATAAAATACAGCTACTTCCAGTGGTCAACCAGAACCTAAAATAGTATAAGCAACTAAATGTGATAGTGCAATTAAATTAATACGTTCAAACACGGTCAAATAAATTGACCAGAAAACGTTACAATGTTAATTTCAATTAGGTTGGAATTAAAGGGACACCCGGCCTGCCTTATTACATTCTGCCTGCCTTATTACAGCTACGCGCAGATCGCCATCCGCGCATGTACCAGAGCCAAGGTCGGCTGCGGTGGCAGCTGCGTTCCTCGCAGTGAGGAACGTAGCTGCTGTCTCGGTTGGCTTTGGGAATAGTATACGAAACAGCAGCAAGTTAAAGATTGTGTCGTCACAAACCGGAATGATGCTCGTATTTTAACATCACAATTTATAATTTTCTATGCTAGTATCGTATAATTTTGCTCGGCGATCTATTGGAATAATTAATTTTAATTTTTACCGCATTAGTCTTTTAGATTTTTGATTTCTTGGTAATTATTAGAAAATTAGTATATGCACACACAGCGATGAAACGTCATGATTATTCTAAGCGTGCAAAGCATCATAGACATGTAGGATACAGTAAATAAAGTTAACAATAATTCAACAGAAAATCTCCTAGACGCCACATTTTAAAACGGATTTTTACCAAGGGATTGACTAACGGTAAGGAAATAGGCCTTTGGGGTCGTACTTGATGAGGTGGATCGAGAAAAATGACGCTGGGAGGTATATCCCTTTAAGGTAAAACACGTGGCCAGATATACCTTACGCAATAGGGCACTGACACAACGTAGTATTATTGCGTATAACTCTATGGTGGAGCCAGTAACTGGGTTAGCTACAAGGGGCACTGAAGAGCGAAAAGAAGGTCGTCTTACTGAAGCCAATGCCATTAGACTGGATTTCTCAAGCCTATAACGCGCGATTTTTGTTGTTGGAGAAAACAACGTTTTTTTTAAGCCTAAGAAATCCGCTCTCAAAGCACTGTCTTGACTAGAATTGCCGTTTTTCCCCTTACGTTTTAATCTAGTGCACCTTGTAGCTATGCCCTCCTAATGGTATCTCGTGGCCAAAATGACGTCACCTGACGCTGCTCTATACACACTTGCCTACTTTTTATTATTTTTTTGGAAGTATTTGCCAGTCAAGTTGCCCCCTTTCCGTTCATCACGCCTCACGTTATTGAGATATAATGACGATTAATGTTTACCGTTTTCCAGCTATGTCACGTAGCCAAATAGCATATGTACAACGCACGCACACATTAATCATTTACTTAAAACACCGTGTTCATAACGAGAACTGTTAAACCGTACAGCAGAAAGGTTTCACGTAGACTAAACTCTACAGCAACACTGTGGTATCTAAAACCCTTCCACACTGGAGAAAAAAAGCCCCGACCCAGCCCCCTACCCTTTCACCCTGAGCCAGGAAAGCGTAAGGGCCCTGACATACAGCAAGGAGGTACGAGGAAAGCCGCAGGAGGGGGACGGGAAGTAAGAAAGCAACAACCGCAGCATCAACAATGTTGAGGTGAGAGAAAAAGTTAATTAGCTCAGATTCTGGCTATTGTGTCGGGGTCCACATGTGGTAGGGTTATGAATTGTTCGGTGTCGGGTTTTCTCTTTCTGAAACTGGTGTCTCCTGTGGGCATAAGTCGTTCCCAGGCATCGAACACGGGGTCCAACGTGGAAAGAGTTTTAAAAATTTAGCACTTCAACGCCCTGTTGAAAGTGTGGTAGCATTGTGGGGGACACCTACAGCAACCTCCACGGCGCCACCTCCACGGCTTACTGCAGTTGCACTGGAAAATGGTAAAAATCTAATAGTCTGACCTTTTTGGATTAATTTGTAAATAACTTGAGAATAAATAACTTTTTAAGTAAGTAACAATTTTAAAAGGACATACCTTCTCACTATATTCGTGCATCCTGCGCGAAATAGCTTTTGCAACATTGCCATTGGTTAGAGTGAACGTAGCAAAACCGTTTCTCACGAGGGGAAAATAGGAAAATGAATGCTTTTGCAACATTTTCATAGGTTAGAGTGAATGTAGTAAAACCGTTTCTCAGGAGGGGAAAATAGAAAAATGAATGCTTTTGCAACATTTACATAGGTTAGAGTGAATGTAGCAAAACCGTTTCTCACGAGGGAAAAATAGGAAAATGAATGCTTTTGCAACATTTACATAGGTTAGAGTGAATGTAGGAAAACTGTTTCTCACGAGGGGAAAAATAGGAAAATGAATGCTTTTGCAACATT
>JAHWFP010069596.1:6005-21811 GCA_023313725.1 Lithobius niger | reverse complement strand
GGATTTTTCCAGCAAAGCTAATAGAACCGATGCCTAAAAATAATTTGCACAAATCGCTGTACCTACGTGATTGCTTGCAATTTTCTAACGGCAAATTCACGCCCCTCGCCTCCCCCACCCCCATCCCCCGCACACACACTCAACCCCAAAAAAACTAGACGACAGACATAAACGAGCATTAAGCCAAAGTTTTCTTTATCTCTGGCACGCAATGAACTGTCGCCTTTACTCACAATAACTACGCCCAGCTCATCCCCCCCCCCCTCCTGTCACCCGATTTAATCTGGGAAAGCATGGAGAGGACACGTCCTCGCTAAAATCGATGCTAACGACCATGGCACTCAAAATAATGCTAATTTCCAGAATGGTATTGTTCCTCATCAACTCGTATGGATTCATGACAAACAAAATATTTACGGCCATCATTCACTCACCCAGTAGACGTGTTTGAGAAGCGGGCTTGCAGCGCCGCCACGCACACAAGAAGGAATATTACGGATTGTTTCGTAGTTAACCCACACGTCATGCACAAAATTTCAAACTCGGATATGAATTTCCCAGTCAACGCGTGAAATTCCGTAACGGGAATAAAAGTGCCTGTTCACCGAATAACAAATTGTAGCATATAGCGCCGTCTATCATTATACTATAGTTCTATAAGTAGCACTTGATATCAACAAGCGGTGGAATGCGCAACGAAATTTCTTTTTACACAACCAACTAGCCACGTGTCACCTTAATTATTGAATGTGAAATTGGTGCGTCCACGTGCACCAGAGAGCAAGCGATCAAGGTTAACGATATCACTGTCACCAGATGGCGCCCATCTATAGAGCAGTGACATTTGCCGCCAGATTGGCACCAGATTGGCACCAGTATGGGTTTTGGAGGGCATAACTACAAGGTGCACTACATAAAAATGGAGGGAAAAACAACGGAAGAGCAGATTTCTTAGGCTTAAAATAACGTTGTTTTCTCCAACAACAAAAATCGCGCGTTTTAGGTCTAAGAAATCACTCTTAACAGCATCGGGTTCAGTATGACGCCCTTCTGTTTCTCTCTGCAGTGCCCCTTGCAGCTAACCCATTAAGGCTCCAGCGTAGAGTTATATACAATAATACTACGTCGTGTCACTGCTCTATAGAGGTTCAAAATCTGAGTTTCATAACGGTCGGTATATAGAAAAAAGCGCCATTGATATCATTAGGCTTGACTTTACCGCTTACTTCCTGGAAAACTTTACAATCAATAAATAAGGAGGCACGTGGCTTGTTTGTTGTGTAAAAAGAAATTTATTTGTGTGTTCCTTCGCCTGTTGAAAGTAAGGGATAGATAGCGGTAAATGGCTATAGAGCAGTGACACGACGTAGTATTATTGTGTATAATTCGATGCTGGAGCCTTAATGGATTAGCTGCAAGGGGCGCTGCAGAGAGAAACAGAAGGGCGTCATACTGAAGCCGATGCTGTGAAGAGTGATTTCTTAGACCTAAAACGCGCGATTTTTGTTGTTGGAGAAAACAACGTTATTTTAAGCCTAAGAAATCCGCTCTTCCGTTGTTTTTCCCTCCATTTTTATGTAGTGCACCTTGTAGTTATGCCCTCCAAAACCCATACTGGTGCCAATATGGCGGCAAATATCACTGCTCTATAGATTCCGCAGCTTGTCATTTGGTGGCAATCTTCATTTAAAGTGGCACTATCACCTATTGAAAGTCTGCAGAATCTGGCAACATGTAGTTGTAGAGCTCTGTAGTGCTATCTGGCACTTCCTTCCATCATGCGAAGGAATGCACTACGGCATTTTTTTTAATGAAACAAACAAGCCACGACCATCTTAATTATTGAGTGAAAATTTGGCACGTCGTCCTCGTGCACCTCGGTGCAAGCTGTAAAGGTGTATACCGCTAGATGGCGCCATGGTATTTTCGTTCGCTTTTCAATCGGTGATAGTGCCACTTTAACGCACGGTGGTGACGTCACGCCAACACATCCTCCATGCTAAAAGAGTAGTCGTTATGTACGGTTAACCTGAAAATTCATACGCGTCACCGTGGGTTAATTTTAATAACCCACACACTTTTTTTTGATAATCTAGCACTTTTATATAACACAACCCCTAATCCACCATGTGACAGGTCCAATGACCGACTTCTCATAACTACACAACGCAAATTCAATCAACATAAACCCATGGCAAAATCAGCGTAAACATTTGCGACTGGCGAAATTTTTCGTACCAACACGGAAAAAAATAATGTGGCAAGTTAAGCCTAACCCGGCAACTTTCTGTCCCGACAGAACGAAAACTGGGCAACTGTCACTTTGAAATACACCTAAAAACCTACGACTCGACGCAATAGCTCATTTTATACTCTAATCTTTTTTAAACTATTAAAGTAGAAAAAAAATACAATTTTACCTTAAACACGATATTCGCAAACGGGGACAGAAAGAAAAAGGACGTCTTTCGTTAGCTGCTACTTTCCTAGATAGTAAGCTTCTACACGGGAAGTTTCCGTTCAGGAATTTGCATTAGTCTTATGTAAAGATTCTTAAAATCAATATAATTGACAAATAATTTTTTTTTAAACCGAAATACGTTAGCTTGACGTAACACCTTACCATTAAAACAATTATCCATGAGAAATTGGCTATTTACCGGCGATAAATGCTCATTTGCTCGAAACGGGGCAGTCCAGTGTCTTGGGGGATAGGGGAACAATCACTCGTGCTATGCGCTCGTGAGATTTCCCCTACCACTCGACATTGGACTGCCCCGTTCTCGCAAACGAGTAATTATCACCGGTTAATCGCCTATTTCTCACGGATATCTGTTACTTAGTAGGGTTCACTGTGTTATAATAAATTATATACTATAGTGTCCGCGGCCTATCTTGAGTTCTCCATAAATCGAACACAGATAATCGATTGTACGTTTTCAGTAGCAGAGTGCCTTGTTGATATCCAAGATGGTTACAAAAACAATGGCGGCCATCGAATAAAGCCACCCCCTCCAGGAAGACGTAGCCCCTCACAAAATACTTGCAAGACTCAAGATACGCAATAATTGCTTATTGTGATGCCGCTGGTTTGCCCGTAAGGTGATTTTCCCGGAATGCTGGAATTCCAGCTACCAGCGCGTCTGCGCACAGCCACCTACATTAAAGGCCGGATCAGATCATGACAAATCAGGCGCGTAAAATCAACCATTGACATAGAAGGAAGCGCAAGTGTGCTAAGTGCTGCCATCTCTACACAAAGTGGCGAAATTTCAAACTAACAGACGAGGGTTCCAAATTCTGCCAACCGATGACGCCACTTGGCAAACTTGTCGCGTCAAGTATTTGTTGCGCCTTCTAGCGGAGCATTGTGGAAGGCAAAGCTGATCCGGTCTTTACTATAGGTGGCTGTGGTCTGCACCTGCGTCTTCTCGCGTGTAAACCCGTAGCCGTCTCGTCAAAATCGAGAGTTAAAATGGCGCCTGTTTCATCATTTCGATAGCGTTGCCAATATTCTAAACACAGTATCCACGTTTTAGATCCAATAGGCTGATGTGGGTCACGTGATCTCGTTTTAGTTATGAAAATCGTGGCGCTCCTGCTAATAGTGTTGTTCCATTTTTATTCAACCTCTATTTTCTTTATATTGTTCGAAGATTCTACGGTGCTGCATCTGGGAGTTGAAAAGGTGAAAATGCGCCTTTAAGCCAGCCTATGGCAGAGACTTCTACCTAATGGCTGTAACAGAGAATGCTAAAAAAGGCTACTACCATAGACATAGAATGAGGAGGAGTTACGGTAAGTGCTGCCATCTCAACAACAAACGGCAAAGTTGCAAACTAACCAACGAGGTTTTCATAGTCTGCCAACTGATGGTGCCACTTACCATAACTGTAGCGCCTGTTTGCGTAGCATGATTGTGGAAGGTAAAGCTGTTTCGGCCTTTACAGTAGGAGGCTCTGCCTATGGTCTACACGAAATTGGTCACAACCTAGGTGTTAGTTTTGGCTGCTATGGCAAAGCCGCATGAATGACGACAGTACGACAAACTCTTGGAGAATTGTAAACGATGCATTTAGAAACCGTTAGTTTCCACTGTCTTGTTATTTTATATTTCTGCATACCGTATGAAAAATTCATAATTAATTAAAAAAAAAAAAATACCGTAATGAAAAAATTAATTTTTTGTAGTCAGCTTACTTCTATTAGTTTTGCGACTGGAAAGAAATGCGTAGCCTTTGCGTCCAACTAGGGTCAACAGCCTGCAGTTCCGATTGCTCACACTCGGAATTTCATTCTGCATATGTTCCGGCAGTAAGTTTCTGGCAGTTCTGATTTGAGAGGTTTTAGGATGGTTATCACTGTCGTGCAAAGGGACCCCCCTCCCCCCACAGTTCAGATTGCGCACACTCGAAGTTTCATTCCTTATATGTTCCGGCAGTTCTGATTGGGGAGGCTTTAGAATGTTTATAATTCCAGCGTGAAGCGAGGCCTCTCGCAGTTCTAACTGTGTATTGCCAGTGGTGTACCACCAATAGATATACGGTACGAGAAAGGGAAAAAAAATAAGGACAAGAAAAAATACGGACCAAAAAATAAAGACCCGTACGAAAAAATAAGGACAAAAACAAAAGGACCCGTAAGAAAAAATAAGGACAAGAAAAAATTATGACAAAAAATTAATTTATTTCTGTGCAACTGTTGCCAATTCAGTTCTTCATGACAGTGCGTTCAGAAAAGGAAAGGTTTTGGGAAAAGCAGACTGGTCGCAAGGCTACGTTAACGTCAACGTTTGTGCAAGTGGGATAGCCGACTCTGACACGACGCAAAAGTTACTTTTTTTTTTAACTTTCGGTCGCAAGATCCGAGGTCACTGCCAACTTTGCGCAGGCCAGGTTAGAACGCGATATCTTGTTCATTTCTAATCTCTGGTTAAGCCTGAAAATAGACAGACAGATAGAAATTTGAAGCTACACGTGACACGTTTTGGTGTGCCAAACACCTCAATTTTTCTCAAGTTTTTGGGGTTAATGGGTCGTTGGTTTGCTAGGATTTGACGCTGATGGATCTCATTGTTCCATTCCATGAGAAACGTCAGAATTCTGCCAGTGTTCCGGCAGTCTTAGAAACAATGCATTCCAAACCTTCGCAAGCAGTATTCCTTCCGACACTTGGCCGACGTCAGTAACACCAACATGGCGCCAATCAACTTCCGGTTCTCGTCTGAATGAGATCTAGGACGATGATTGGTAAGAAGCCAATAGTACAATATATTTATTTCTTTATTTTATTTACAAAATTATTGTAACCCCCCCTATAAGAGCTTGACAACAATTTCGGATTAAAACAACAATTTAAAAAATAGAAGAATATGGCGGCGCCCGTTGTATTCTGTTCTCGCCTTTGCTCTCGCCTGAAATGAGATTCGTGGGATACGCATCCCATAATTCATCATTCCTGTCGTAATTGTGAGATGAAGGCAATGCATATATATATTGAGCAGGTTGCCACAAATATGAAAACGTTGTATATCTTTAAACGGATGCAAACATCAATTTAAAAAATCGAAAAGCTATTGGAAAATGAGTTCAAATTTTTGCTTGTGCTAGGATAAATTTTGCAAAGAGTATCACAGTGTAACTTGTAGCAGACTTGAACAGACTTGCGTTTCTCCAACATTTTGCACTCCATGACAATCATTATGGCGGCTGCCATCCCATAATCTCAAAGCGGAAGTATCACATTTGGCTGCCCCTTAAATTGTGAATCTGCTTGTCATGTAAACGCAGTTTACCGTATATCGTCCTAGGTCCGGACTTTAAATTACAGAGGTAACGAAGTTGCGCAGTTCTGCCAAAGTGCCAGATATACTCGAGTGGTGCAGTACATTGTTAACTTATGAAAGAACATGATGTGCAGTCTGGAGCGGTCTAGCTCCAACAAATGCACACGAACTCTTCTTTAACCAGGCAAGGTCCAAAGCATTTATGGACTGAATGTATAGCCTATAAATCGGGTCGTAGAGTTTGCTCGTTGGTGACCCCTTCTTTTGCTGCCTCTTGTATATGGGTAATATCTGTCAATGCATTATACATATTTCTCCCCTTCCCCTAAAAGTCGTATATTTCTTTTGACCCGCAGCAGGGTGAGTTCATGTATTGACACCGAAAAAGGGGGGAATGGGCAATATTCGCCTTGAGGAAGATTGGTACAGGATGGACGAAGGGGGCCAAGTATGAAATAACAGTAAATTTTAAGTTCACAAAATTGGATTTGTTCTTTAAAGAGGAAATGTGGCTGTGTATATATGCATGTCCGATCGATTCTTGACCTTTTAGGTGCCCCAAAGGCAATTTGTTGCTGAGGGTCATACAGAGTTGCACAACTTTGTTTTTTTAAGATTGCAATTGACGTAGCCTAAACCATGCGCAATGGCTGTTTGCCGTGACGTCACCATGAGTTAGCCAATGACGAACGAGAACAACGGCTGTTTGGCCGTCTGATTGGACTAGCCCAGTCACGTGATATGCACGTCACAGCAAACAGCCATGGCGTGTGGTATAAGAGTTATCCACCTGTTTCAGCGCCCCATCCGTCTTCTAACAATGGTCTTTGCTAACATAACACGCTCGGTAACTGGCGGCAATACTAACTCGAGGGACGAGCTCACTCCGGTTTGGGGGGAAACACAACCGGTTTTGAACAATTATCAGTCGAGTTTCGACGTGAGAATTAACGTGTTACATCATTACGGAAACTATTAGAATTCTTCGTCAATGGGTGATGTCAAAAGCGGAATAATGCACACAAATTCTTATTTTCCTTGTTCGCCGAAAGAGGATTTCGGAATTGGTTAACAATTACCAACACATTCCTAACAATGAAGGATGGGACTTCTCCGAGCATTCTCGTGGAGAAATGTACCCGCCCCGGTAGCGCAGTTGTTACAGCTCCCGACTAGTCAGCGGAAAGCTCTGGGCTCGAGTCCCATGGTCGTGGCAGTTGTCTTTTCTTTCTTTCTCAGATTAGTGTATGTTGAATCCTCACAAGGCCAGTCTTTAATGCATACTGTTTGCTCCGTTTGCCCTTTACCTTGTGATTTTATTCTTTATTTATTACTCGCATTATTTCTAGTGTGGAGGCCAAGAAGCAATGTTCCGTTTCCTCCTTGTGTATGTTTGTGACCTCTAGGTCACCACTGAGAAAGACTGAACAGCTACTAAGCTCGACAGGAGTCTGCAGCCAGTATCTACCCCGGTAGCACACTGGTTAGAATGCGTGGCTAGTAAGCAGGAAGTCTTGGGTTCGCGTCCCAGTCGTGGCAGTTGTCTTTTCTTTCTTTCTTTCTTTCTCAGTCCAGTTTATCGTGTAGTCTCACGTGGCCAGTCTTTAATGCAGGCTGTTTTCTTCGTAAGGACCAAGTATATGGCTCCAAAATTCAAGCCTTGAGCCGGATAATGTGGGTCCTGGTTTCGTATCTTTTTTAAAATAAAATATGAAAAATATTTTGTTTCCTTTGGTGCAGTCGTAGGCAGTCACGGGTTTCCCCACCCACACATGCCACCGGGTTTCCATGCGTAGGTGGTAACTGGGTTCCAACACAAAGATAAAACCCGAGCTTCCATCCGTAGGCAGCGACGAGTTCTCATTCATATATCCAAATCGACTGGGGGGGATGGGGGAGCTATCAGGGAATAAAAATAGTATAAAACAAAAATCAGTATTGTTTAATCTCCCCAAACAAAACTTGTTAAGGATTCCCACCAAACTGGCCATTTGAAATCATCACATCAAACGTCAAGTTCTTTCGCCAAGTTAATCCCACCGACTAAGACTTTACACGATGAATGAAGTACTTGAAAACTGCACTGCAAGCAATTTTCATATATTTCATTTAATCTTCAAACTATTACTCGGTCAGATTACCTTGGCGAAGGAGCTTCACAATTTTAATGTCTCTGCTTCAAACGGCCGTAGAGCTTAGCGGGACTCCTTAACAATGTTTGGTTTTGGGGGATTAGCAGGTTATTTACTGTATAGGTTTGACAATCCATACTTTGTTAATGAAAGGAGGAAAATATTGTTGAGATTTTGCTAAAATTATTTCTCTACTAAAGTGGTAATTTGTGTTTGTCTAACTGATAAAAAAAAAACCGACAAAACCCGAAAAAAAAAAAAAAAAAAGGTGAAAGGTTGTTTTTTTTTCAGAAAAACTCGGTCTTTTTCAAACTCTGGCCGTGCTTGCCTCTTGAAAGTAGTTTCAGTTACCGCCACTGGAAATAAAGGAGCTGGGGTCTAGTGATTTACCGTCTACGCGCCTCTTTACACTTACTCACACGTACACCCCCAAAAGTGAGTCCTGGGGGGAGGGGTGACGAGGGGGTGTTAAGGGTTTGTACACGAGGGAGGGGTGGGGCATTTTCAACCCCCTCAAACATTCAAGTTCAACATTACTCCCCTAACCGAAAGCTGGCATTGTCCATCGCTTAGGTATAAAGGTAAATGAATGCCTTTTATCTTGCCTGGCTTCATGGTCCATTCAGAAAACCGGAAGTCATCAATGGTCATCAGGGGGTTCATTAAGTTGCACGAGACGTGGACCAAGCCTTGACCAATCCCCTCCCTCCCCCCTCATTCAAGCGCCCGAATTTGAATGATATCCCCGTGGCGTCAGCAGCTATGACTTCCGGTTTAGGCTGGCCGGGATAAGCGAGTAACGGCATTAACTTCACGTGCCATAATCTTGTTCGTCACCAGGTACCTTTCGCGCTTTAGCCCTGGAAATAATTTTTAAAGGTACTCTTTCATGGATGAATGGTTGATCGTTCTTAATAATATCGCCATCTGTCGTTGAGAAAAGCGTTAATATGCAGCAACTGAAAACAGGGCTGCACGAAGATATTTTTAGTAGATTTTAATTAATCTTTCGACTTTGAATTACGTTCGGGTAACTGGACTCGTGGCCTTTCTTATAAGTTGAAAGTAACAATGATAACTGCGACAATGGCAAGTAATTTTGAGCAAATCGAGTCGTCATACCGTGGAATGCCCTTCCTGATGAGGTTGTCAATGCACCTAATCTATACGCACTTTTAAACTACAGCCCACTCAATGTAACTTAAAGAGTTTTAATGGGTTTTTAATTTTAGTTTGCTCTACTCCCCCCCCCCCCCCATCACCATATTCTGGCCATATCTTATTACTTTTATTTTTTAAAGGCCGTTAAAAATAATTAAGTGGTTCTCAGGAGTGCTACTGAAAAAATTGACGCGAGCGGGTGGTGTTTATTTTACTTTTTATTCGTGGTCTTTCAGCTGTGGGCGATGGCTTTTTTTTTTTTTTACCAAATAGATCATAATCAATAGCTTACATTTTGTTGTGGAGTTCAATATCTATCCGTTAATGCCAGGATCAGCGTGCAAAAGTTGCACGTATGATAAGTCATTTTTTTAGATCTAAATTTTTAGTGGTGACATGCCTGTGAACGGCCCTTAGATTCGTTTCGAGGCTATCGTGTGAATGGAGCAAAAAACTGAATTGATCCTCGGCCCACGTATCGAGCCCAATTGGCTTTCTGTCCCAATTGGCTTTGGTGAAAGCGACGATGCGTGATTGGAATTTTATTTTCGACAGTGTCATAAAAAACGTTTCTTGCGGTAAGAAAACACCCATGCGTGCGGTACTGAGAACCACTTAATTAACTTTTAGAGGCCTAATTATTTATCATACATGATTGACTCCGGTTATTTTTTAACGTTTTTTTTTTCGTGTGACCGGTTGAATTGACTTATAACGTTATTTTTGAGTTTTATTGTTTCTCTCCAACATTTTTAGATTTTGGCTTGGTTTCAGAGGCCCAGTCAAGTTGCATAGGTGACAAAGTTTATCATTATTAAGTGTTAATATGCGAGTTCAGCTTACGTAAATTATAACTTCTCAATAATGACGGTTAAATCAGAGCTCGACTTAAACAAAAAAAAAATTATTTTCAAATCATAGATGCAAAATCAAAGCTGCGTGGCAAAAACACCATTTTGAAAAAATTAAAAACAAAATTAGAACGACCTCAACTCACTTTCATTCAAAAGCCTCTTCTCTTCGTCTGTACTGGAATTTGAGCTACTAATTGTAAGATGTTGAATTAATTTTAGCATCGTAGCTTTTGCCCTAAACTAGCTCAAATTCGTCTAGTGCGGTTTTCAAACGATAAACTTTCTCTAAATTTCTTGTGCCTAAAGAGGCCTAATTCCTTTACACTTTATGTACAATTTTCTTTTTTAAACATTAAAAAAGGTTTGTTAAAAAAAAAATGTCTTTATGTACTTGAACTTTTTTTGACTGCATCTTGCCCAAATGAAGGCCAGTAGCATGAATTGTTTTAATACAAACCCTATATATTCCCCGTTAGGTTCGCCCAAGATTTTAACTTAAGAAGTCCGTTTTTTGACCTGGAGCAAAGAGCCCGGGCCCAAGCAAGCGGATTTGCGATGCGAAGTGTACATATAATGCTTCGCAAAATGATGAAAACGGTGGCAAACTGTGGTGCGAAACCACTCATGTGTGAAGTTAACAGAATTATACGTAATACACAGTATAGCAAAATTTAGTCACAATGCTCTTTACGTTGTTCTTGCAATTGATGCCAGTTTTTTACTACGTCATAATGCATCATGAAGCGCACTAGAAGTAGAACCGATTTTAAAGTGCAATGCGCATTGCGAGCTTTGTGAGGCGGCGCCCCCGAAGGTTCGAACAAAGCGACCAGGAGCAGCCGCCGAGCGGTCAGACCCCTGGAATCCACACCAAGTGAACTCCGGCTCGAATCCCGCCACTGACCAGTATACAAGGCACTTAAAAGGTTTAGGGCTGTCACAAACCTTTTTTTAAAGAACCGATTCTCTACTTTTTCTAGGGTCACGGTCGTATGCCTGTATTACTGTAACCTTTAAATAGGAATAATTTGTTCATCCAAGTTCCTTGCCTGCGTCTCTTTATGTGGATGTTGATAACAAGGCCATTTATCATCATACATGAGTTGGCCTTGGATGCTGGAGTCTACCACCACGTGACCTCGGCTACACTGATTGGACTGTTAAAGGTACACTCCGCCTGCCTTATAACAGCCACGCGTAGTTCGCCATCCGCGCATTTTACCATCGCACCATTTCGCGACACTGCGTAGTAATACAAGGCCAACTAAGATAGTACCTACGTTCCTCGCAGCGAGCGCAGCTACTATCTCAGATGGCCTTGGGCATAGTAGAATGCAAAAATGCAAGAATGTCGTATTTTAACAACACACTTTATAATTTTTTAGGTTAGTATCTTATAATTTTTCTTCGGCAAACTATTGACATGAAAAATTTTAATTTTTACCGCATTTTTAGTCTTTTAGATTTTTGATCTCATGCTAATTATTAGCAAACTATTAAAAATTAGTACATGCACACACACACATAGATGAAACGTCATGGTTATTGTAAGCACGCAAAGGATCATATAATCGCAGGATGCAGTGAATATAGTTCCCAATATTCAACAGAAAATCTCGTAGACGCCACATTTTAAAACACATTTTTAGCAAGGGATTTACTAACGGTAAGTAAATAGACCTTTGGGGCCCTACTATAGTTTGTTCCACATTATGTTTTCAGAAAATTGGCTGGATGACGACTCGCTTCCTTGCACTAAGAGTGCAAAAACATTTGGATATCAGACTTGTCGACAACAAAATTACTGCTAGAGTTTACGAATGGGACGTTTACGGATTTTTTGCACTCGTAGTGGAAGAAAACGTGGCGTCATACTGTCAGTTTTCTGAAAACATAATGTGGAACAAAGTATAGATGTGGAGGATCGAGAACAATGACGCTGGTAGGAATGTATACCTTTAACAATGTGACATCATGTATTACCATGGGAACCCTTGTTGTATTGTAAACTTTCCTCGAGTAATTGTTGTCTGCATAACCAGTTGTTACCAGTATTCTCCCTGTGATGATCCCAGACGTATTGCGTGATTTTAGCTAATAGTTAACTAAGATTCTCTTACGGTGGGGATTTCCAGATGAGGTCTACAGTTAATCTTGGGCGTAAGTGTGGTATCACGAATATCCGGCGATTTCCAATGCGAATTAAGTTGAGGGCGAAGGAATGTAGTGCCCCTAAGCTGCAGCCTAACTTAATACGGAGCAGTTAGTCCCAAGCTGAAAAAATCGGTGATTTCCAATCAGTTTTAGCGATAATCCTAAGGTTAATGAGCATGTTAGGCCTGATACTAAGGATGAAATTTAGACCCAGGCACACCATGGTCTAAGTTGAGTTTTAAGCACGTCTTTCGAAAGCGATGCTTCACTGCACGACGTGAGTGTTGGTATGAAGTGTGATCTCAGGGGTACATTTCCCCACCAGATAAACTCAAGTGTCAATCTGGTTAAAAAGTTATCGTCAGGTCAGTAGGAGATGATAATTTCCCCTTTCTCCAATAGGGTCACAAACTTTTCAGTTCGTAAATGTGAATTGATTTAGGTTTTCGAAGTGACCACGTACTACATTGACATGTTTTAACAGATCAACATAACTGATTTGTACCGGGGGGCCATAGCAACCCCAAGTAACTGAAACGCTGCCCTTGACCGTTTCCAATCGCTTCCCTGCAGCTCTCCTCCATCCACCCGACGTATAGTCTGTTTGCCAAATGGCATTTTTCACCTAAACCTGTTTTATGGTGTTTTATTCTTCAAGACATACTTAATGAAATTCTGCAGGGTGCCACTTTGTCACCCTTGGGCAAATTTAAATATCAAGATGGCCGAAAAATCATATATCGGCCATATCTTTGCTTATAGCACAGAAAGAATAATCATTTTGGCGTCTAACTGCTACTAGACTAGTATGCGAACTTAAGAGCTAGATTGTGCCTAGCGGGAAAAGAGCCGTTTTGTTTGCCTGTCAGCCCATCACTACCATGACTTAAAATATCATAGATAATGTCGAAAATAAAAATAAAATATGCTTTAAACTGTGTCTCAGCCAAGTTTAAAGTCTTGATAAGAATTAACTTCGCGAAAATCATACACAGTTGGCAAAACTAAAAATTGAGTTGGCTATTTTACTTCATGTAGCTTTTCTCTGTTAGACAGTGCCCAGAAGAGGCGATTCAGTAAGGAGTAACTCCTGGTATTGGTTAGGGGGGCGGCAGATTTACCGATATATTAATATTCCAAAACATAACACCACAGCCAGGATTTAAAAACTTTCTTAAGTTAGGTAGAAACCTTAACACAACTACATAAAACAAAACTTAGTAACGATTTCTTCCAAGTTTTCGCCCTCTGAAGTCGTGAAATCTCACAAATTTCACTTACTAGTTCGTCTGCTAGCCCATTCTGCCATTGTTTTAGTTAAAACAGAACGTGAACTAAATCCGTACTTCATGAAACTCGGGTATAGCTAGCAAAATTAAAAATTGAATTGGAAAATTGGGTTGGCTGTTTGATTTGCTATAGTCCTTTTTCTGTTAACCTATCTCGACTAAAATTTGAAGATCCTTTTGTATTAATGCAGAAACAATTCCATTGTTTATACAACAAACTTGTTAAGAATTCCAAAAAAAATTCGAAGGTATCTAATTTGACAATAAGACTCCATAAGATCTCAAATTAAAGGACAAAAGCGACCCAAAGGTACCAAATGAGGGAAACATTTACCTAACATCCCTGAATCAAGGGAGAAAAAAATTAAAATCGAGCATGTCGATTTCATATTATATTTAAAAGCTTTTCTCCAATAATACCTCAAATTGTTTTGGACAAAGCTGAGCCGGTTTCGCCGTTTTTCAATCTTTCTTCATTTTTGAAAAACTGGAGCATGTTAAAATAAAAAGTAAACAAATAAACAATAAAAAGTAACAGGCAAGGTAGCCCTTGTTAACACACACCAACTCGTATGGAGGCTGCCATCTTGTGTGACGTCAATTGGAGCATCTGTGTTGCCCAGACAATCTCATATAGGAGTCAGGTATCAATTAGAAAAAAATATGAGATCAACAAGAATCATGCATTTATTGTTAATCATCAAAACACTGAGCACTACAATTGGGGAAAAAACGGCTCCCCTTACTTAGCAGTTCCACACTCTCCCCCGTCGTATTGTGGAGTCATCCCACTGACGTCACACACTTCAACAAGATGGCAGCCTCCATGTGAATTCGCGCTTTTTAACGAGGGTTTACCTGCTACATTTTAATGTTATATTTTAACTTCTGAGTATGGAATGGCTGTGAGTTATATCATCGAATTAACAAGTATTTTTATCCGGTATTTTTGCTCGGTGCGAAAATCTGCGTGAGAAGATTTTTTACAAAAATTATATCTGACTACAATTGGAAAAAAAAACGGCTTCCCTTGCTTAGCAGGTTCCATCCTCTCCCCCGTCGTATTGTGGACTCAAACCATTGACGTCACACAGCTTCAACAAGATGGCAGCCTCCATGTGAATTCGCGCGTTTTAACAAGGGTTTACCTACTATGTAAATGTTTTATTTTAACTTCTGAATATGTAGCTGTGAGTTATTTCACATAATTAATAAGTATTTTTATCCGATGCGAAAACCTGCGTGAGAAAATTGTTTACAAAAATTATATCTGACCCCAAAACCCAAATTTTATCTTCCGTGTTTCATCGAGTTCAATGATTTTTGTTAATGCTGCTCATCACTCTCATTACACCTTACCATTTTGTTTTGCAGCAATTAATACCCTCTGAATTATCATGACTTCTGTTAGCAGGTCTGTAGAATTAATTAACTGGGGTGGTCAGATGAAAACGGTGCGTGGTGCTAAAGGTGAATATGACGGCCAAAATGTAAAGTATTTTATGAGTGGCAAAAGGCCCCAGCAAGTCCACTCACACGTCAGCCGTAAATTTGGCGGGAGGTGGACTCAAGGGGGTTTGTGCTCGAGCCAACTCTTCTATTCCCTCCCACGCTCGTGCCTGAGAGGTCAGGGCATTCGTCCCCAGGAGATCCACTGACCAATCATTGACCGTTAGTTTTGACCGCTAGCCTGAGGGAGAAAGGGCCCGAATTATTGTTGTAGGAGTAAAATAGGCTGGAGTAACCCTTTTTACTCCTGTGGGAACATCAAACCTTTTATATTTTATAGGTTTGCTGGACCGGTGTGTATGGGGGTTGGGGGGGGGGGCGCTAAAATCGATCCGAGCCTAATTTGCCAATATCTATTCCGACTAAGGGCAATTGTCACCACTCGCTAGCACGTGAACGCGACAACTAGCAAATAGTGTGGCAGTGTTTACACCGACGGACTGTAAAGAATTGTCTTAGGAACTAGAAAGTATAAAAAGTGTTTGTAGGAACTAGGAATACAGAGTTTTTTAGGAACTAGGAGTGTAAATAGGTGCTTTATGAACTTAGGAGTGTAAAGAGTTATTTTATGAACTTAGGACTGAGTGTAACGAGTTGTTTCAGGAACTAGGAATCATAAAGAGTTCTTTCAGGAACTACAGGATGTACAAAGAGTTATTTCAGGAACCCTAGTTTCTCAAACAACACTTGTTTTAGGAACTATGAATTATAAAGCATATTTTTGGAACCAGGAGGTATAAAGAGTTGTTGTAGGAGGAGTGGAAAGAGTTGTTTTAGAAACTAGAAGTTTAGAGAGTTGTTTTAGGAATTTAAAAGTGTAATGAGTTGTTTTAGGGTTAAGGACGGAAAAGGTACTAGGATTAGGAACTAGGAATCATAAAGAGTTGTTTTGGGAACTAGGAAGTATAAAGAGTTGTTTTGG
>JAHWFP010069592.1:19005-30140 GCA_023313725.1 Lithobius niger | reverse complement strand
GTTAGAAATTTGAGGTAAGGTAAGGTTTAAGTGATCCGAAGTCAAAACTGCAAAGGATTACGAATACACTTTCCTGTAAGGTTTCCGATACAGCAGTGTTCTTATACCCTTTAGTCCACGTGAAACCGTGCTGCTGTATTCAACCATTAGACATGTAAATAACATTTAAACCAGAGGCTCAACTTTCATTACTGAATATATTGTATTTTTTTTTATATTGCCAGTTGGCTTGTAATCAAGAAGAGGTCGATATACACATCACCACACACGCACACCTATTTTTTGAGCTAAATTTTTCAATATTCTTCAGTCAAGTCGTTTGCTTTCCGTAGACACCAATTATTCGGTGACGTATATGCCGTGTTCTAAACTAAAAACGGTAAAGAAAAAATTATTGGAATACAACAGTTTCACTGGACTAAACACTGCGCTATTTGAAACATCAACAGGAAAGTTTATTCATGTTCCTTTGCTGTTTTTACTTCGGACCAGTTAAACCTGAACTAAAACATCAAACGATTCGTTTTTGTTGTCTAATTACAATGTTAGCAGTTCACTACATATTTTCATATGCTTAAATTGTTTACATGAGGAGAGATTGTATTTTTAAGCTGCCCATGAAAAGACAAGCGTCACTATAACTATCCCAAAATGAATGTTAACTGAATCTAAACTGTTGTGCATCAACACAAACACAATAGGGTTTTAAACAGAACCAGCGAATACCAAAGTTGAATCATAACTGTTTTGAATACGTTCAATACTTGTGCAGTTATTCATTCTACAGTCTACTCCTCGTATGGACTGCACGAGAAATATAATGCATGTAAAGAAGAGAGTCGATTCTACCCACGATCATGCAGAGAGGGAAGGCGGAAATCCGCTTGACGATTTTATATTTTCAGAAAGCATTAATCTCTAAAATGACCCAACTCTGAGACGACGTTTCATATCTCTTGAAGAGTAATTGAGAGACATGATTCTCTAAGGGGCGTGATAGTTTTTTCGTCTAACAAATGATAAAAAATGTTAGTAATGTGGTGATGCTCCTTTCGTATTTTTAATTACTTCTGATGTTCATTTTCTTGCCAGGTGTTTTCTTTTTTGTGATCCTAGTATGTATACTAGAGGAAGCACGCTACGCACGGTTGGTCTAAGATGAACCATTTTCCACACTGGTACGGTTTGGTTGCTCATGTGTATATATCGGTGTTTCATCGAAATAAGTTTCTTTAATCCAATTTTTGAGGAACTGGCTAACAAACGCTGATTTTCGGTTGTTTCGCTCACTCAATCAGCACATCCCGTGACTCAAATCATTGAATGCATCGTTTTAAAAATTGGCACGCTCAAGCATCGTTGCATAAAAAAAAATTTGCTTGCTAATAATGTTGTACAGGGTTTCCCAGATTGTATTCCGGTATTTCATTGTTTAATAAAACGGGAACCACAAATGATATCAACAAACGGTTTTTTTTTTAACTGAAAGCACAACTCAACAAGTTTAATGTGTCTCCACGTGAGCATCCTGTGTTGCACGTAGGATATGTAAATGATATTAGATTTCTTGCTACAGAGTTTCTAACATATGGACGTTTTCGCACTGCCGGTTTCCTTCAACTGCTGAAACAACCTAGTAATCGCTTTGCTTTAGGTGACTTACATCCAGGATATTCCCTACGATACCGCCTTTGAGCTGCGATGACTGATTTTAACTCTGCTAACCAGTAAACGTACATAGGATTTTGCTAAACAGTCACCATTCTCATAGAAAATCTGCCGTACGTGCATCCTGCATACAGCTCATGGTGTGCACACAGCGCAACACGTGAGGATGCAGTGGCCGTTACAAAAACTTGTTGAGTTGTACTTTCAGTTAAAAAAAAACCAGTTTGTTGATATCATTTGTGGTTCCCGTTTTATTAAACAATGAAATACCAGTCTACATTCTGGAACACCCTGTACAGTATCGCTTGCTGAACTCCGTTGTACGCACAAGTGGTGTTGGATGCACCGTTTGCAACACTGCTACTCTTTGGTTGCTCATGTGTATGTCCGTGTTTAACAGAATTAAGTTTAGTCAATCAGATTGACGCTTCGCTTATTTATTCATCGACCCGGGCACGACGCAGCCCCGACCCCTTTTCCGAACTCGGTGTCCAGGCACTGACATTTAAATTTTTCTATGAGAAATAAATAAATAACGCTTTTGTAGAACAAGTTGAAACCTTTATCCTGGCGGCTTTGACATTTTTGTTTTGTCTGGGAGCGGCAGAAAGCAAATCGCCCGGCAAAACAATGCCTTATTATCGTTTTGTTTTCACGTACAGGAGTGGTTAACGCTCGCTAAAACCCTTTACAGAGGTCTTTTTGTTGCTGACCACTCTGCAAAATAGCAATGATAGGCGTAGTGCTCCAAAGTGATTGTTGCTGTCCACTTTGAAATAATTCAACTCAGCTCTGAAAGCCCGCATATACGAAATAAATGAGCTATTGTGTAGTTTCTAGCTGCCAATTTCGAACGTAGCTTAGTTTAATTTAAAACTTTATGCGTTTATCTGAAACACGGATTCTTTCATTTTACCCATCAACAATCACCGGCTTAGAGCAAATTGTTATGCACCGTAGCAAAGAGTAACACTGTACGAAGACTGAAAAGCGATTAAACTGATTGTTAGATTCTTACTTTTTATACTTACGTGTTCAATGATGTTATTATGTAGATGCTTGTTTGACTTGCTATTTCTGTCACCGTTTCTGGCCTGGGTATACCGTGGTGGTTTCATGGTGTGTGGCTTCAGAAGTAACATGTCTACTGTTTTTGTAAACAGTGCACACTATGAACAGTAAGTATACAATTCCCAAGATTGTTTGATTATATCCAGTCAATATTAATCAGACGAAATTTATCCTTGGAAAGAATTTTATGTGAAGGGAATGCGATCCATGCTGCTTTCCGTATCTTATTTTACCTTTGAAGAAGGAATCACGTCCAGCTTTCCAAGTTTTGCAAACCTAATAGATAATAGACGACTGAAATGTTTATATATACAACATCTAGTTCCTTGCTAAAGAATATTTTCCAAAAAGGTATCTGACAGATACTTAACAACAGAGAGGCAATCGTGTTAGCCTGGAACGGAAATATTTTCATGTGAAGGGCCATCGTGTACATGAACTTGAGTTTACAGTTCGTCTAATACGTATTTCGGCAGACCCAGGGATTGGTTGTGTGCTCTGGTTTGTTTTCCCCCAATATTTTTGCGTGTGTTGTCTAGCAATGGTTCTGAATTCTTAATAATTCTTGTCTGTCTGAAGGTGTCACCGAAGACTTGGAAGAAAGCCTTGAGTTGCTTTAATTTCTGACGAGCGCGGTAAATCCCACCATATTTTCTTCCTTTGATCAGGATTCAGATAGATTGTCTTTTCTTTGAAAAAATATTCGTTACTGTTTGGAACATGGGTTTACAGCAGACAGTACCAAGAGATCTTTTCGTGGTCATGCGACCCTTGTCTTTTCTGTTTGCCACCATTGCCTTTTAGTGGTGCCTGATATCGCCAAGACGTCTAACTGTGCGTGGCATCCTAAGATTTCTTCTACACTCCACTCTTCGGGTATTTCTAGAAATGTTTGCCTTTTTGTTGAAAATTTTTTTGAGCAATTGTAGCGTTACCTATGGTTCTGTACAGAAGAACAGCGATCAAGGATGCCCTCAAGCAATTTGTGTTGGTCCTGCATAATGGTTTACTGTAATGTAGCGAGCTCTTGCACAGTTGGTACACAAACACGCGCTATCATTGTATGTATACCAACTATATACGTAGTATACTCGAGACTGCGCTCAAAGAGAAAATTTTGGTGTACTCGCTTAACTCACATAATACAGTGCTAAATTTGGCTAGCAGATTTGCTTCTTACACCTTAGCTTTGTATGTAAAATAATCCTGTATGTATGTGACTAAGAATAACAACCAGTGTAGGTAACCAATCATAACACCTCGAGTTTTGACATACCATTTGCTGGTAGGCAACAACAGTCAGTTATTGGACAAGGAAAGAAAAATAAGAGGTATGCAACACGATCCCAAACTGGGTTATCGGCCCCACGACGAAAAGAAGGACAATTAGCTAGAGAAATCCGAGCGGAAACCAAGAGTCTTTGACATGCTACAATTGACATGAGCATGAGACACCACAAGGCCCTTCTCATCAACGTGAAACACCCATGTGACAATGGGGGTCCGGCAGCGACTGCAAGGCGCGTTTAATACCACGGACACTCTGCATTTGAGCTATCAAAACTATATTTGCTGCATCAAACAACAAAATTGTGTACATAACGTAAATAAAAGGAATTCTTAAAAAGACATCGAGACACAAGCTAGTGTGTTGCCGCCAAGTAACAGTAGTTCGTCCGATTGTAGACATCCGATTGTTAAAAAATGATTGTTGATGAAAAAAAGGCGGCCGCACAAGCAGACTGTCTTTTAACCGAAACCAACTTATACCTGCTTTCAGCATACTGGTGTAAATTCCCCAAGCGGTAGAAATCTTTGCAAATCGTTTGAATCAGGTGTCTTGGGTCAAGTAACGAAGAAAACACATTCCATATAGGATGCTTAAATCTGAGCCACACATACAGGCTGAACAACACCCCGATGCCTGATGTGGACGAGGTTCGGGACCTTGGGGTGTGGTTTACGTCGAATCCTAAACCTTCCTTGCACTGTAGTAAGATTACTGCTTTGGCTTTCCGTCGGCTTGCAATTGTGAATCGATGTTTTAATTCAGGCAGTATACACTTCAGTATACACTTCAGTACACTTCAATCAAACACAAAATAAAAGAATGGCTAATTAACAACTAAGGTATAGTTTTATTTTTTAATTATTGTGTTTTTTTTTTTTCTGTGTCTGTGATTATTATTATTTTTATATTTTTTACCATACTGTGTGATTTAATTTTGTTGTATAGATTTTTCTTTATCTTGATTGCGAAATGGTCTAAATGTGTAGCCAAACAAGGACTTTTATAGACCTTCGGCAACACTCTTTGAATAAAGGTTATTATTATTATTATTAATTATTAAAAAAAAAAAACATATCCGGGTCTGGGCATTTAAAGTCTTTGTGCGCCCATTACTGGAGTATGCCACCCCCGTGTGGTCGCCTTCCTTGCTTAAAGATATTGATATGGTTGAGTTAGTCCAACGACGATTCACAAAGGGTTTGCCTGGTTTCAAGGAAATTCCGGCCGGAGAACGCCTGGAAAGGCTAAAATTAGAACCGCTGGAACTTCGCAGACTGAAATTCGATCTTGTGCTTACCTTTAGGATTTTGCGAGGTTTCTTATCTGTGGACCTGCCTTTCTTCGACCTGAGCCCTGTTCACTCCACTAGAGGCCACTCTTTGAAGCTTTTAGTTCAGCCCTCGAGACTGGAGTGTCGTCGGCATTTTTTTTCTGTGAGGGTGGTTCCTGTTTGGAACTCCCTGACTCAGGAAGCAGTCTCGGCGACCTCTGTAAATACGTTCAGAAGAATTTTAGATAAATTGCCGCTATCCAGGTTCATGAAGCGGCAGTATTAATTACCATGCAGCATTCTTTCGGATTGGAGTCAGTGGCTCACCGCCCTTCCAACGTCCGCTCCACTTAGTAGTGGGAAACCTTTTTATTATTATTATTATTATTAAAACGTTAACGCGAAAATGTGGGAACGTGTCCGTCATAGAGAAAAAGTGTCCTCAATAACGTTGAATTTGTGTTACTGGTGACTAGCAACTAGTAACTAGTAACTAGTCCGCAGGCTCCCATGTGAATTCTCATAGGGTATAACGACACGTCTACAGCCGATTAGGGAAAGTTGCCAGATCTAAATTTCGGCAGACAGGTAAAGTGTCATATGGGGAAGTGTCTTTTCTAAAATTGGGGTTGCAGCTAGTAACACGTGGCCCAGAAGTGGCTCGTAAGTGAAAAATTATTGTTGTAACCATTGTTTGTTTTGTCTTCCAACAGTAGATTATAACATGCTTAAGTGTTACACGCTTATCGTTTCAGTACGTAATTGTCAGAATTCATTGTTGTTGCAAATAGGTGGTGGCGTTGCTGGTTTGGTGACCCCTGGAACTTAAGGATTAGGGCAGCCAGTGTGGCTATTTGGCCCATCGACGGAAGGAACCCTTCAGGACTTTCCCTAAATGGGAGAGAGAAGGTGGGCCCATCATAACGGCATTGTGCCGCGTTGTGCAATGGTGCGTGTGTGACTGGACGCGTGGTCCATTGTGAATTGTGTAGTTGTTATGGTTCTTTCATGGTTTAGAGTTGTCAGGGTGATTGCTATGTTGTAACGGTTTTGTGAGTGTTCTGGTTAGTAGCGTAATCCTTTTTGTTTTGAGGTGCATAGCGATAGGCTGAGGCCTCAATAAAATTGCATTATGTGGTTCAAATAGGTCGGCGGAGGATGTCATGAGAGTATGAGAGTGCATGTGCAAGTGCGGCGGTGAAGTGGACTGTTTGTTTTTCAGTTGGTTATAGTTTGTACAGTGTTTCTGTTTGTGCAGAGTTGGGTGTGTATTGTACATGTTGTAGGTTTGGGGCGCATGGCGACAGGCTAAGGCCTCAATTAAAAATGCAAATGGGAATGGTTCACTAAGGGACGGAGTATTTTTAATTTGAAAGGTTTGGTCGGTTTTTTGTTACGTTACACGAATCCAAACTAAATTATCTGCCCCACGACGATAAAAGCGACAATTACGTGTTCGTGAACACCATGGTAACTAAGTGATTGAATGATTAACGTTAACCGAGGTAGGGCCAAGTGAGGAGGGATGCGCTGATTGAGTGAACGGAGTGAACGGAAAGCAGCGTCAAACCGTGTCAATTTTGCTGACATAACGGCTAATTGGGCAATGGCAAAGGTGAAAATTATGAATGAGAAAATTTATAGACATAACATTTCTCCAGACAAAAAAGGTACAGATGACGATTACACCGTCTGATCTTTTCTTCATTCACAGTCCTCTTAAAGTTGTGATATCCACACAAAACCCAAACTGGTATAAGAGAAGTTTCAAAATACGGTAGGCCTTTCAAAGTAGTGATATCATTCAACCAGTGGAAGGCTGCCAAGGTTAATCCTATTAGCCAAGTTAATTGCACTGATTAATACTTTGGACATAAATGAAAACATGAAGAGGACGGTTCACGAACTCTTACTGATTTATCTGCCCCACGACGATAAAAGAGTATGCTTGTTATCAATTTATTTGGAAGCATTAGTGAAACGGACATTTGATTTTATGTAGAATTACTGTTCTCAAAGTTAATTCTCGGAGGGTACAAAGACACGTCTACAGCTTATTAGAGAAAGTTGCCAGATCTAAATTTCGGCAGACAGGTAAAGCGTCATATGTGGAAATGCCTTTTTCTAAAACGGGGGTTGCAGCTAGCAGCACGTGGTCCTCAAGTGGCTCGTACGTACCAAATTATAGACATAAAATTCCTCCAGACAGAAAAGGTAGAGGGGACGATTAAACCGACTGATCTTTCCTTCGTTCACAGTCCTATAAAAGCTGTGATATCCACCCAAAACCAAAACTGGTATAAGAGAAGCCGCCAAGTTAAAAAAAAAGGGTCGGCCTTTCAAAGTAGTGATATCATACAACCAGGGAAAGGCCACCAAGTTAATTCTGTTAGCCAAGTTAATCGCACAGAATGGGCGTTAAATGAATACTTGAAGATTGCTACCGCCAGTAGCAGTGTTCTAGTTTTCATTTAACTTTCGAACTATTACTTTGAAAGGCCGACCCTTTTTGGAAACTTGGCGGCTTCTCTTTTACCAGTTTGGGTTTTGGGTGGATAGATATTACAAAACACTACAATGCTGCCTGTGGTGGTAATTAACCTGAATCCAAGATGGATGCCACCAGAAGTGTACTATAACGTAATTTTACTGATAAACTATTTTAAGATTTTTTTATCTTCAAACTATTCAACAGTAAAATTATGTCATCTCCCGGTGCCATCCTTGTAGATCTTTTACCATAAAAGCAAATTATAGAACATTTTACTCGTGTTTACGCATTTTTTTAGACAGTTACCGCCAGTCAGCCTAACTGTATTTTGTTGTTACAGCGGAGGTAATTTTTAAAGAGCCCAAAGGAACTGGGCCCCTAAATATTGGAAGTATACACTTTGTTTAACCATCAATGTTCAACAGTGTTTATTAATTTTGTATATAATGTCTCTACATTAACTTGCTAAACGAAGTGATACTGATTGTTTTGACTTATTTTATCCTGTTTTTAATGGCTAAGTCATAAGTGCACTCTCGAGACCCTCTCTTGCCATTTGTATTTCTGGAACAATACAATTTATTATTAATATATTAGAACATTTTATTTAGGACTTTTATGGGTTCCCATTATCGCCAGGGTACTTCAATTGTACGATTTTAACAACTAGGCACTGCCACTTACAAGAGTGCACAATGAAATTCACTAATTTTGGCCATGTTCAGAATAACTAAATACAGATGCAACCTATTTGCGTTGCCTTTTGGACTTAATATCAGTCTGCCTGATCGGGGAATTGAACCAACGACCTGTAAACTCAAAGGCCAAGGTTCTACTGCTAGCGGCTTAGGGGTATAGAACTTCGGCTTTTGGTTTCAAAGGTCATGGGTTCAATTCCCAGCTCAGGCAGTCTGCCATTTCACTCCAAATGGTAACGTAAATAAGTTTGCATCCATATTTATTTAAAGCTTTCCGAGCCCATTTTGCTTTCCGTACCGATTACTATAACAGAAGAGAGAAGAACACTTTATAAAGAATTCTTTCCCATATTTTGTCAGTAAAATTAGGTCTTGCAGTGTTCCAGAGTCAGCTAATTTACCACAGCAAGCCTCATCTTGGTGATGAAAACCGTACAATATATGTCGAAGAACGGCGACGATAAGGACCACGAGCCAAACGTGCAAATAAAAGCTTTAATATCTCGTCCTCCACGCATTTAAAGCCGTTCAAAAAACTTTTATTTGCATGGTTGGCTGGTGGTCCTTATGATCGCTTTGAGACGTCTTATAGGACGTCATACTTACAACCGACCAAGCTAGTAAACCTTAGATAGTGTGCACTAGGTGTAATAGGTCTAATATGTGTAGGTTTTCAGCTACTTTTCTTTCTTTTTTTGCAGGCAAGCTTATTCGTGTTCCTTTGCTGGTGTGACCTTTATACACTTAAACCTTACCTTTCACATAAAACGAGTGCGTTTTTAACTGCATACCGTTACAAAGTAGTTGACGTTCAGATTGTTTTTTTCTACTATAACAGGTTTCTAATATACTAGGTAATATAATCAAGGCTCTGCATGTAAGCCTTATGTAAGACTCAGCATGTACGTCCATGTTAAACGTCAAATTTTGAACTACTATAGTTTCGCCCAGAATTGACATAGACCAACGAAATTCGGTATTTGGGGTCATGTCGTAACTATTTCACTTCATTACAAATTTTTATGATAACAATCGAACCGTTCAGCGTCCACAGCATGGCCATTTGTTGTAGTTGTTGTTGTTAGGACACTTTGCCCTCACCAGGAGATCGAACCACCGAACCCATTTTCAAGTTCTGTAGATTAAAACGTAGGTATGTACAAAGCCTAGGGCCTTTCGCATGCTATTTTAATGTAACTACAATATTCTTGTGACGGAAAGCCAAATGGGCTCAAACTTTTGTTCTCACCTAGAGATCAAACCAATGAACCGAATTTCAATTTTTACAGCTTAAAATGAACGTATTAACAACGACCATGGCCTTTTGAACGCGATTTTAATGTGACTGCATTATTTTCGTCGGCAGAGCATTTATTATCGTAGAGCACTGGGCAGAAATCATTACGTGGAGCAAAAATGTGTTACAAATTGAGACAAAAAATGTGAAATTTGGTAAGCAAGTCCATCTTGGCTTGGGCAACAAATTATTGCAGACCAAGCTAAAAACATGAAATTTGGTGCACAAGTCCTTGTTAGCAAATAAATCGAATCAGCCATGAAACCCCCATGATGTACCCCCAGTGCCCCAGCGCCTCCCTGTACCCCTTCCTGAGTCTTGATCAACAAATTCTTGAAAATCGTGCTAAAACCTTGAAATCTGGTACGCAAGTCATTCCTAGCAGTACAAATCTTTAACCCCCATGATATTCCCCCATATGGCTCGCAACGCTCTCCACCACTCCCACCCCCCTACCCCCTCACTGAGGTTTGACCAACAGATTTTTACACATCGAGCTAAAAGCATGAAATTTGGTAGACAAGTATTTCTTAGCAGCACATATCGAACCAGTTATGGAACCTCCCATGTAATACTCCCCAAGTACCCACAGCGCGTCCCCCCTGAGGCTTGGCAAACAAATTCTTTCAAATCGAACTAAAAGCATGAAATTTGGTACACAAGTCATCTATAGTAGTACAAATCGTACTAGCTATGGAACACCCACGACATACTGTCCAAAGCACCCCAAGCGCTCTCCCTTGGACCCCCCTCCCCCCGAGGCCTGACCAACAAATTCTTGCAGATATGTGTTGGACAAACAGAGTTGTCGTACCATGGAATGCCCTACCTGATGAGGTGGTCAAAACACCTAAGTTAGCTACTTTTAAATTTCATTTCACTGCTTTATTGCTTTCTGACTGTTTATATGATTTTTAAAAGGTTTTTAATATTTTATTTTTCAGTTTTAGTTTACTTATTTTTCACCTTCTTACTCTGTTTTATTTATTATTTATTATTATTAAGCACATGTTGATGGACTCCAGGTGCTTCCTAACTGTTCATTATTTTTTTCTATTCTGTGACCTCAATTGACCTGATCTGCAATGTTATTTTGTATTTTATTGATCCCTATAAAAATGTAAGTTTGGCTGTAAGTCAGTGGACCGCAAAGGGCCCTTCTCTCTCAAATTGCGTATGCGACAAGTTATTTATTATTATTATGGTGCTAAAAGACTGAAATTTGATACACAAGCCATTGTTATCAGTGAAATTTAAACTAGCTATGGAACTCCAGTGAAATCCTCTAGGACCCCAAAGTGCCCCCCCCCCCCCGCCCTATTTCCGTTCCACGAGGTTGATACCCGACA
>JAHWFP010069592.1:0-18605 GCA_023313725.1 Lithobius niger | reverse complement strand
TTGCGTACCAAATTTCGTGGCTTTTACCTCGATACGCATGATACCCCAAATTTTCTGGCCGGTAACAGCTGTATACTCCTGGAGATCGAACCAATGAACCGATGTTTAAGTTTTATAGCTTAAAACGCATGAAGAAGGCCTAGGGCCTTTTGAACGCTATTTTAATGTGACTACAATTGCTGTTGTTCTTCTTCTTTGGGAAATTTTGCTTTCACGTAGAGATCTAACCAAAGTACCGATTCTCAATCTTTATAGCTTAAAGTTGAGTAATAAAAAGGGTCTCTAATAACAGTAATTTTAAAGTGATTGAAATATTATTTTCTTTGTTATTGTTGCTGGAACAAGAAAAAAAGAAGAGATATTAGTATTAAAAACGTTTAAGCGTATAAAATAATGTAAGCCTTAAAAAACTATAGCTCTAAAAGAACAGATATTAGAAAAAGACATGTAAGCTATAAACGTCACGCTAATACGTGTAAAAGAAGCTCCAGCTAGTTTTTTGGGTCGCTGGAGATTCTTTTACACGTATTAGTGCGGCGCTGATGACTTGCGTGTCTTTTTCTACTATCTTTTCCTTTAGAGCTTTAAGTTTTTTAAGGCTTACATCCGTATTTTATACGCTTAAGCTTTTTTTTTTAATACTAATAGGTATTACAAACAAAAACGTCAAGTGTGCCGTAAAGAAGGGGTTATATGATTGAATTTTTACTTGTTAAAATGTACACGGATAAAAATTGATAATTTTTAATGAAATAATCAAATGTACATTTGAGAAAATGACATATGTTTAAGTGCTGTTGTGCTTTACTTAAAATACTAGCTGTGCCCGTGCGCATGCGGCGCACCCCCCCCCCCACCACCCGCACATCCCTGCTCCCCCTTCCCCTGCCGTAGCCCGTTGCATCCCCTTCCTGCACTCCTATAGTGTGGGTTCTGAATATCTTTCCGCTGCCCTCTGGCACCTCAGGTGTTTGGCCTTTGGTTTTAAATTTATCAAACCGAAGACCGAACATGTGCATGGCTCCCACATATGCCCTCTCCCCCACAATTACTTTAACCCCCAATCCCCACACTCCTGCCCTTTCCCGGGTTTGCATACGTGTCCCCCCATACACGCTTGCCCGCCTCCCCCTCCTAGAAAAAGGCCGCCCCGTGACATTCTCCCTTTGGCGCAGCCCCGGAAAAGTCGCTGGCGCGTGTTGACTGAAGGCTAAAAAAAAACCCTATCACTGAGAAATATAGCATTCACTAAGCAAGTAATCCCATGTTTTAAGTTAATCCTTTGAAACAATTCACTTCGGTACCGTGTATGGCGACATTGTTGCAAGCAACAACTGTTGCCACCCACTTAAAAACAATTCAACTCCTTTCTGTAAGTGAACATTTAGGAAATAAATGCGCCTTTCCATCGTATCGGGCTACCAATTTCGAGGGGGCCTCGAAATTAAGAACCAATCGTCGTTTGGTTTAAAGTTGTCTGGTTTAGTAGACACGGGTTGTTTTTTTTTTTTTTAGCTCAAACGCCGACAATGGCACAGTCCACGAGACTAAAACTTTGTTGGCCGCTTTGGTACCACAACAATACCAAAAAAACGAACCCAAAACGGTACGGCAGGTCTGGTAAGTGGCGCCATCTCTTCAAAGACTTTGGAAAAAATGTTATAACCCGAACTTGTAGTCCAAGGCCGTCAATAGACGGTCACATGGCAGGTTTGGTAAGTGGCGCCATCTGTTCGAAGACTTTGGAAAAGTGTCCCAACCCGAAATTGAAGGCGAATCCCGTCAACAGATGGCACTACAGGCTGGGGTGCTTGATTGTACGACGGAATGGCGTGGCCGGTGACTTGGCCGCCTGCTCCGTATTATATATGTAGATGTACATATGATTGGTAAAGCACAACAGCGCTTAAACAGATGGAATTTTCTCAATTGTATATTTGATTATTTCAATTAAAAATCATCAATTTTTATCCGTGTACATTTTAACAAGTGAAAATTCAATCATATAACCCCTTTTTTACGGCACACTTCACGTTTTTGTTTGTAATCCGTGTACCTTTATTACGGCTATGGCGTCGCGTTACAAAGGTTTATGCATGTAGTCGATTGTTGCTGGCCACTTTGGAACCATTCAACTCAGCTCTGAAAGCCTGCATCTGCGAAATAAATACGCCATTCTATCGTCTCTAGCTGCCAATTTCGAAATTAACAACGTAGCTTAGTTTGGTTTAAATATATATGCGTTTAACAGAAACATGGATTCTTTCAAAGGTTCAAAGGGTTTAACGAGCGTTAACCACTCCTGGTCGTCTGCCCGAAGCCCTAAGGCCCTAAGGTCCTTTCATTTTTCCCTTTAACAATCAACTTTTTTAGCAAAGACATAACACATGCACGAAGATTGGACTTGGAGTTTGCTGAGTGGCATTGTTCCCTAATTACAATTACAAATAAAACAATGTAAAACAATCAAAATGATCGTTCAGGGTCCCGTAACTCCGGAATGACTCGACCAATTGAAAAAGTGGTCTCTGTGAGGATGAAGCCCAGGTAAATTTCTGGCTTAGATCATGTTTCAGATTTTAGGTAGGTGCAGTAGTTTTTTTCTGAAACCGTGTCACACAAGAACAAACACAACAACAACAATACCAACTAGAAGTGAACAGTTTTCAAATTTACGTATGGCTCCGTACGTTTACTCTTGCACGGAATTGCATAAAAGTTGGTATAAAGTTGGGAAACGTTGCTATCTACTATCTGGCCACGTTTGGTCGAAATATATTGAATAGAAATGGAGAAATTAATAGTTTTAGTTTTGCTGGAAAGAGGACTTCAATCATATATATACATGGCTATCGCCGTGTATGATAATAGTAAGTGTTCTAGAAGTCTACCTAACTCGCCTTATTTAGAGTCGGAAATAGCAACAATATTGAACTCGTGCTGTTATTGTTGTGCTATGTCCTTATGCTCGTGCAATTTGAGGAAAATGGCCGGCCCGGTGAGGCGGTTCCTATTTATGTTGCGACAAAAGGACGTACTGACGAAAAGGGAGGTTGATTCAGGACTTGTGAGTGACCAAGTGAACAACGTGGTTTGTGGTCTGGCAGCAGAAGTAGGAATTGACGAAAGTGATTTGCAGCTGTACGGAGTGTCGGTAGGTAAAATAATTGATGAGGACTTAAACTTGGAAAGTTTTATGGATGGTGTGGACGATGGGTCAGACAATGTAGTTGACAACAATAGGAGTGGTAACAATGGAAAGCTGGGTAAAGTGCGTAATGGTGTTTATGAAAAGTTTGCGGACGAGGTCTCATCAGTAGCAGACGCAGTGGTGGATTTTCTTTTGGAGAGTGCGGTTCCTGTATCTCAGTCAGTGTCATATGCTGGAGCTGTGGTAGGATTGAATTCAGTCGATGAAAGAATGGACTCAGTGGATGTTTTGGGGAGTGAACAACAGACTGGTGATCTGGGCTTTGAGTTGGACCCAGGCATCCGTGACTTGGCTAGGCTCAAAAAACTTTATCGTGGAGGTCTTACCAATGTTTCAATCTAATTCACTTGTGCAGCATTGTTTAGCCACTGGCACTTCACCTCATAAACTTTCCACAGGGCGCACCCCCGCACTAAATAAAGTCCAAATTTTATTTACAGAAAAAAATTCTAGAGCAAGAATTAACCTTGAATCCTTAGTCATTCTCACCCATCAGTCACCCGTACATAATCACTTGATACCAGAGGGTAAATATCTCAAAGAATATTTCCCAGTTATAAACACACTTAAGATTAACAGGTATGCACGCAAATTTCCAACATAACCTCCCCCGGGTTAAAGAGGACCTGGCCTGAAATTCGCGTTGCTCTCGCAATTTGCATAAGCCTGTTCTTTCCAGCTTGGCTCGCCAAGTTGAAGGACTGGGTTTCTCGCTCCGACTCCTTTGTCAGCCTTTTCTGAAAGGAAACATTAGGAGGTTTTTATGAATTGTGTTTTTGAATTTTAATGTTTATGGGTGTCACTTGATGGTGGGTTGACTCGGCAGTACATTGCTATGTTTTTAAAATTTTTATTTTTATTAAAAACCTGATGACGGAGGATGGTTTCGCCGAAACGTCGTTTGGACTTTTATATGTGCACTGTAAAGGCTTCGTTCTTAATTAATTATTGTTCAGCATTTGCAGGACGCCCTAGCGAAGATTGTTGACTTGAAGTCAGTGGTGGTGATATGTGCTATGCGTGCGAACAATGTTTACCTGGTGGTTTTTTTCCGAATGTAGAAGTGATACAAAAAGTCAAAATGGTGGGTGTTTCGACGCTGAATGGTTTCCGTGCAAGAGTGCATGACTTGCACGAGCGGATTACCCCAATACGGGTACACTGGTTGCCGTTTGAGGTAGCTGACAGGGATATTGGGTAAGCTTTGGTGAATTATGGCACTAGTTTCTTTTATGCATGAACTTCATAGTGGTCAAGGTGTTCGTCATTGTGTTACTGATGTTGTTTTACTGGTGCTCAAGGTGTTCGTCATTGTTTTACTTTGTTTTGTGTATGTCACTAAAGCTCAGGTCGAGCGTAACGTTGGAGGAGTTTCCGGATACCATCATGGTTAGGGGCATGCCTGCACTTTTAGTTATTCTGGGCCGTCCCCACGTAGCTTAAGATGTAGTTTGAGAGGTCACGTGAGGAGATTTTGTTCCAGTGTGTTCTGCGAAGTGTACGATTCGTTTGTAGCGTGGGATTCCTTGTGTGCTCACTTGCGTGTGGTTCAGCCTGCCACTCCTGTGGTAGATGCTGGTGCTGAGCCTAATTTGTTGCCAGGCGTTTCCCCTCCACCTATACCTGTGCTCTTGCCCCTACCTGTTCCCTCTGTGCAGTATCCTTCAGCTACCCCTATGGTTATCCCTGGTGTGTCATCTGTGGTTACGGTGCCGAAGTTGGTGGCGTCTTCTTCTACCAGTGAGTCTGAGGGTTGGACTCGGCCAACCCGGCGCAGGAAGGCTTCGCAGAAGTCGTCGTGCTTGGCCAGCAGCCCTCCTTCATCAAAGTTCCAGGCGGTAGATAATGGATTTGCTGTGCTTAATGCGGTGTCGTGTGAGGAGTTGAGTGGTGTTGGCCCAGAAGTTAGTGGTTCTCGTGGGGGCTGTGAGAGTGCCCCAGATTCTTGTGTTGTTTCTGCAGAGTCAGTTACGGATCTGTTGAATGATGTTGGTTTAAGTGCAAACAGTATTGTGATGGATTTGTCCCAGTTGTCTCAGTCTTCCCATCTTGTGATAGGAAGTGCTGCACAAGTTGATGGAGATAGTTTTAAGTTTGGATGGAGGTGGTGAAGATGTGGCCTTTCTGTTTGAGCCTTGTGGTGCTGTGACCTAGTTTTGTAACTGCAGTTTTTGTTGCTGGAGAGTTTGTTACTGTTGTAGTTAGAGGAACTTCCTATCGTTCATTTTTTGCACATGGAACACCGGAGGTGTTTATAATAAATTCCATGAAGTAGAGAATCTTTGTTTTCGGACCAGTGTTTTAGGTTTGCTGGAGGTCTGCCTTCCCCCTGGTGTTCTTTTGTCTTGTGATGGTTGTTTTCTGGAGAGATTGGGTCGCATGTGCAGATGTTGGTCAATGCTGCTGTACCGTGTGTGTGTGTAGAAACTCGGGGCTGCCCGGCAATTGATTCCTGTGTGGTGAGGGTGTGGAAGGATGAGGAGTGGGTTACATGTGTTGTTGTGCATGTTATTGGGGTGTAAAAAGGAATGATTGGGTTGGGTGACTTAAGTCACTCTACCGGCCTTTGGCTATTGGGGGATTTTAATGCGCACCACTGGAGCTGGGGTAGCGCAAGGTGTGACACGAGATGAAGGATGTTTGTATCGTCTCTGGGCGAATTAGGTGTTGCTGTAGTTCATAATGGGTCGCCAACCTTTGTTAGGCGGTATGGGAGTGCACTGCATGAGTCTGTAGTTGACCTATTTCTGTGTTCTATAGGTCTTGCTGATGAGCTCTGCTTTGGGCTTTCTGATGACCTCCGAGGGAGTGATCATTTTCCTGTTGCACTCATCCTGGGGGGGCAACTGGAGTTTTTGGTCTTCTGGTGGGAGTGTGCCTCAGAGGTGCCCTGTTGATTCCAGGTCTCTTTTTGGCGACTTTGCCCCATGGATGGCCAAGTGGTGTAGCCCCGGCCGTGTTTCTGGTGGTCGTGTTAGGCCCGGTTGTAGGGGCCGTGTGCAGCCAATGTGGTGGACAAGGATCTGCACCATTGCGGTAAGGGATAGGCGCAGTGCGTGGAGGAGGTTTCAAAGGCAGCCTTCTGACTTTAACTGGTATTGTTTCTGTGGGATATCTGCTGAGTCTCGTTTAATCCTTCGCAGGGAAATGCTTCAGTGTGGCCGGCGACTGTGCGAGAGCATCTCTCACAGTAGCCATCCTGTTAAGGTATGGAGTTTGTTGTGGCCACTGGACAGCCGTGCCATGGTCTCTTGGGTCTTGGGTGCTGATGGTGAGGTTTTGAGGGGTGCTCGAATGGCAGAAGAATTCAACCGTAACTTCTCCGCTGTGTACGAGTCCCCTTTGGGTCCTAGACCGAATCCGAGGGTCTGTGGTAGGTCGGTGACACAACCTGTTGCCTGTTGGGTATCGCCAAAATGGACGCTGCTATTGCATCTTGTAGGGTTGGTGGATCAACAGGAATTGATAGAGTGTCACACGGGCAACTGTCTGAGCTTGGACGGCAGGCCCGTGCTGACTTGGTCTCTTTTCAGTCTAGGTGCGGCAATCCCGGAGGTCTGGTTGTTTTCAATTCTCACCCCGGTCTTGGGCCGGGGGAAGGTGAGGTCATCAGTTGTTAGTTATAGACCCATTGCCCTGCTTTCGTGTATCTGCGAGGTCTACGAGCGTGTGCTGGTTAGACGTCTTGAATCCCAT
The DNA here is from genome assembly GCA_023313725.1 of Lithobius niger. Classification (NCBI taxonomy): domain Eukaryota; kingdom Metazoa; phylum Arthropoda; class Chilopoda; order Lithobiomorpha; family Lithobiidae; genus Lithobius; species Lithobius niger. The sequence goes on along the minus strand of JAHWFP010069592.1, from coordinate 11,698 downwards.
CTAGAGTGTGGTGGTTTGCTTTTTAGAGAGACAATTTCGTTTCGCAAGCACAGGAGTGCACAGGACGCCATCTTGTTTCTCGAGTCAAGCATAAGGGAAGCCTGGGTCAACGACTGTATTGTGGTTCCAGTCTTTCTGGACATCAAGACAGCGTACGATATGGTTGACCTAGACTGGGTCGAAGCAGCGCTACGTGGTATGGGTACTGGCGAGCGGCTGTTAATGACTATTTTGTCTCTCCTGCGCAACAAGAGCTATGCCACCAGAGTGAGTGGCACTGGTCAAGTGTTAGACGTACTGGTCGGGGCCTGCCGCAAGGCAGCTGTTTGAGTCCGCTAGTCTTTGCAGTGGCCATCAACGAGTCTTGATAGAGCTTGCTCTTACAACCAATGTTGTGGCGTAATGCTGATGATGTTGCCATTTGGGAGAGGGCAGGATTGCCTGTACTTCTCGGGATGCTTGAGGTGGATTTGGCGCAGGGGCAGGAGCTCCTGGCTGCCAGGAGCCTGTCTTTGTCGCCACATAAGACAGAACTTGTAGTCTTTTTGAGAGGTCCGTTTGTACCGGTGTCTTTGCGTGTTGGGTCTGTATTCATGAACGCCTCTTCTAGTGTTCGCTACCTGGGTGTCTGCTTGGATCATCAGTTGGCCTGGACTGAGGGGGTTGCGGTTGTTCGAGAGACTTTGCCCACTAAACACAGGATGCTTCAGGCCATTTCTTCAAATAGGCTCTTGGCGAAGCGGTCGATCCTGTCTTCTTTTTATCGTATGTATGTCAGGTCATCCATGGACTTCCACCTGCCTTTCCTGGCCACAAGCAGGAAAGCTTCTGATGGTGTCCAGGTGGCGGTAAACACTTGCTTGCACACGGTCACTGGGTGTTTGCCTTCCACCCCTGTTCCGGCGCTTCTGGTTGAAGCCAGTGAGCAACCAGTCTGGATTAGGGCCAGGGAGCTCCTTGCCTCGGTTTGCCTTTGGGCTATGGCTAGGGGGAGAACTGATCCCCTGGCGAGAATTTTGTGGGACTACAGCTCGCTAGGCTCTCCTGTGAGGCAGCTCCTGGGGTCGTTGGGACTAGGGGCAACCTTGCTTGGGGGTGAATGTCTTAGGAATTTTCGTCAGTCTGTGTTGGTGCACCCTGCCTGTCCCTGGGCCTGGCGTGAAGGATTGGCGGAGGTATTTAGAATGAACGTCATTCTGTGGACCAGGAAGTTAGAGGGGGTGGAGTTTACATTTATTGTGATGCCTCCTCCTTTCGGGAGACCTGGTCTGGTGGCATTGGTGTGTTTGTGGAAGAGTTTAAGCTCTGTCTCTCGCGGCGACTGCAATTTGTCCCCTCGAGGTTTGTGGGCGAATTAGTGGCGTTGTCTGTCGCTCTTGAGCCGGGTGTGCCCCGCCTTACGGTTTTCTCGGACTCTGCTGCTACAATTTGGTTTCTGAAGCAGTCCTTGCGTTTGCTTAGGGTTCATCACTCTTTGGCTTTGGAAATCGGCACGAAGCTCCGTCGTGCTGCCGGGGAGGGCTGTATCATTGAGGTTCGGTGGGTCCAGGGACATGGTAGCATTCATGGCAATTAGATAGCGGATTCCCTTGCCAGAAATGGGGGTAGTGATCCAGTTGTGTTTGCCTATGCGCATAGGGATCTCCGCCCTGTTCTTGTGTCTCTTTCCACCGTGGAGTGGCAGGGGGAGTGGGATGGTTGTGTGAAGGGTCGCCACCCCTATGCATTGCATCCCTCTGTCTCTGTCTGGTTGCCCTGGGGCGTCTCGCAATGCGTGATGCGGGACTCTTGTCTCAATTGGGAACGGGTAATGTGCTCCTTAATACCCATATGTTTAGGATGGGGTGGAGGTCGTCTCCTTGGTGTAGCTGCGGAGAGGCGGATGAATCTTTTGCCCACTTCTTGTTGGATTGTAAGCACTGGGCTTAATTCAGGCACATTGCCCTGAGGGCTGGTCTTACCCTGCTATTGGTGTTAGGTGTCCCTATGGGGGTCGGGAATGCTAGGAACAATATCTGGGAAGTTCTGAGGTTTTGCGCAGTGAACGGTCGTTTTGATGGTTAATGGGTCTTAATTGAATTATCTTTTAGGGGATGTTGTTGACTGGCTTGTTACTTTCTTTGTGTAGTTTTTAAGTTATTTTAACACTTTAGATGGAGTGAGTGGCTCCCAGGCCGTGTAAACTCCTGTAGGATGAATAAATAAATGAATAAATATGCTCGTATTTGTTGTCTTCGGGATTAAAGCGTGCTGTTGCGGGTCTCACTCTGCCCAGGAGAAGCTTGCGTCCATGAATAAGGTCTACTAAATAATACATAGCTAGAGCGGATGTTGTAAGGACCGGTAAAGGCTCTGATAAATAAAATCGAATCTAATGTGATCTATTGTTGTGTTATTTAAGAGCAAAAGCAAAATGCTGTATTTCTCCAGCTAAATTAAATTGTTCTGCTCATCGTCGTGGGGCAGATAATCCAGTTTTGGTTCGTGCTACCTAAAAACAAACAAAACAAAATGCTGTGTAACTCTCCTCTTAAAGTATTGAGGTTGAATGGTAACTCTGAATTTAAGCTTCCCTTAACCCCAGGCACGTTCCAGTGTTCTGCAAAATGTAAGCATTAATCATCGCACAGAAGAATTTATTTTCCTGAAACTCGTAGTAGCTAGTAATTAGACAAGTATTCACGTTATTCACACCTTTTTAAACTGCTTATGCATATAATGCACAAAGCAGTTATTGAAATACAGGCGGGGTGAAAAGGGGCTTGCGCTGTGAGCAATTGTTAAATGACGTCATGTCCCACTCCAGTCGTTTATTTGAACGGGTCATGCCTATCACCTTTAGCGTCTGCATATGAAGGGTTGCAGGTCCTTGACTAAAAATGTTTGCCAATTATGTTTCTGTAAGAAAAAAAAGTTGAACCGGAACTGGTCCAACTTATTTCAGGTTTTGACAACGTGCACGGAAAAATGAATTCTATCTGTTGTTGGGCTATTGACGAACCACTGAAAAAAAATGGCGGCTACTTTACGAATTGCCGGGAAGGCTGTCCTAAGATTCTACGCATATTGGCAATTCGGGTAATTATGTGGCTCCTGCTAATTATTGTATAATCGATTATTTAGTGTAACAGTTTGTTGTAGATCAATTCGACAAACCTGTGCGGTTAACGCTCGCTAAAACCATTTGAAACCCTTTGACAAACGTGTGAAACAACGGGATAGTGCATACTAGGTGCGTAGCTAACGGAATAAAGGCAGAATTATAAATTCATTCCACAATCACTTACGATAGTAAAATAAACAATAGAGGGAACAAGTTTACTTTACGTGGCTTATGGGAAGAATAAGGGCTTCTCACCGATTGATCTCTCGTTGAGCTAGAATGACGTAAAATGATCAACTGAACAATATTTTCCCATACAATTTTTGGGGCAAAGGCTTCGTTTGGCCGTCAGAAATTAATGAATTTGTACTGACGGACGAGATGCCGTTTTCTTCCCATGTTCCCAGCTGATATTTTTTTTCCGTAAACAGTTCAAATAGGTGGGTTGTTATTGTCAGTTTCGTGTGGTTTTGTTGTTATTGTCGGTTAGGTTAGGTTAGGTTAGGTTAAGTTAGGTTAGGAACCGACTTCGGCATTTCACTTGAGGTAATGACCTGGTTGGGGTTTGACGTTTCACTTGCCAGACTTTCGCCCAGTTTCATGCTTTCTGGCGCGGTGCTAACTTTCGACCTTCACCACAGCCAAACGGTGCGTTTGCCCCCAAAATGGAAGAGGAAAACATTACTCAGCAGGTAATTTTTAGTCCATTAAAAAAAATCGGACGAGAGCCCGTTTTCTTCCCATGTACCCTTTACGCACATTGCCCAAAATTCGAAAAAAGAGGGAAAAAACCTACCTACAATTTTCACGGAAGGCACTACAAATTGATCCCAAATTGCGGAAAATCGTTAAATCATCATTAACATAACCTAACCAATTAACTGCACCAGTATGAAATGCCAAACCCCAACCAGTTAGCTATACCTCACTATGAAATGCAAAACCACAAACTTATCTAACCTAACCTAACTGACAATAGCAACAAAACCACACAACACCACATGAAACTGACTGACAATAACAACCCGCCTATCGGAACTGTTTACGAAAAAAACTATAAGGCCCTGCGAGCGAACGCAAATACCGTAAGATGTAAGGATTGTACCGCTACAAATCTACTGTTTTAAGTCATTTTAACACTTTTTCGCGCTCTAAAACCAACTATCTCTGTATTTAGGAAAGTGTTGGAGCCATTTAGAATCAATATCGTAAGGATATCGAGTATGTACCTAATGTAAACTTTAGCCCAATAGAGAACTTTGTCTTTGGTCTATGAAAATAATAATGTTGCGATTTTTTGCATAAACAGTTTATGTATTTCTTTATGAAATTCATGTTTCAACACGAAAATGCTTAGCTGGGTCACTAATAGTGACTTTAATGTTGTCAGGAACCAAAGTCTCGCGATCAAACGAAGCTTTCGCCTCCTCTGTCGCACTGTTATTTTTCCCTAGTTGCCTGAAAACAGCTAAACTGCTTCAGCTGTAAAGACACAAGTGAATAGTAGTCGCCATGCTCATATATATTTTATCTGGATAGGACGGATAATATTATCGTTGAATCTTGGCGGGCGACACACTACCGTTTCCTAATGTGGTGTCTTAATGTGGCCTCTTTGGAGACTATTCTTCATGTATTTCAAGCATATGTTGAGAGAGAGGCAGGAACTTCAGAATATTTAAAAAAAAAATCCTCCTTTATAAACTTTAGAAAATAATTTATTTTAAAACCTTTTCTCATCAACAAGCGACTTGTAACTATTTTAACAAATTTTCTCCATGTCCCTGACTTGGTTATGGAATTCAGCCTGACGTTCACTTGTTTGGCAGCCGATCACTTTAACCGATGGGCCATGCTTGCCCACGTTCTATGGGACCACACACTAAGTTCGTGGAGCACGTTGGGACTTAGCTTTGGTTTTATTTCTGCTTGTTGGCATGCTTGAAAGTCATCTGTTGGTGTGACAGGAATCGATAGCTGTTCTCCATCTGCAGTTATGGAGACATGGGTGACAAATATTGACATGGTTGACATTATAACCCACTCTGAGGAAAAAATCTCTAGTTATCTCATGAATCTGTGAACATTCTATTACGTAGATTTTTGTTCTTGTGTCTTTGCAGTAAACGATTTATATTCCTGGCACTCTTACCTGCTGGGGTGAGTTTTGGCCATTCCCTTTTTCAGCACACTTATTACAAGTTAACAAAAACCGAATCTAATCCTATTTTCGTTTGCACGTGTTTCTCGTGATAAATGCAGTAAGGCTGTCCTTATAAAAGCTTGTAAGGCTTTCCAGTCTCTGTTATTCCTTTAAATAACATGGCATTCACCTTGGTTGGAAAACTCTTCGAGTGACAAAGCAAAGAAAAACCAGCATTTTCTTCCGGGAATATTTTCCCTTAATGGAAACTGAGACTTTCTAGTCAGGATAGTGGCACTCAATTTATTTAGTAAAGTAGTAGAATAATTACCTACTTTATTGACCACACGTAATTTCTCATATCGCCGGATTATGAAAATTATATCACAACAGAATGAAAGTGTCAGAAAATAGGAAATCTTGCAGCATGGTTTTGCAGACTGCCCATGTCTGGATGCTTACGTTATGTCTTTAAACAGCTCAATCAACACCAGATTGGGTAAGATTACATCATGCCTAATTTTAGATTGAGAAATTAAAGGCTCTGCAAAATCTTATGGTAGAGGAAGAGTTTTTGGAGGAAGCCTACTTAGATCATCCAACTAGGGTATCTGGGGATAATTCTTAGCTCCTCCAGCAGCCAGTAAACTGAAGCATTTTACTGTACATCACTGCCGAGTCCACTTTCTGCAAAGTAATTTTTCTCATACATTAACCAAAAAAAATTTCTATTCTGGTTGGCTTTGGTTTATTTTTTTTTGAAGGGGGGGAGGGGCAAACCAAGTGATTTGAATTTAAGAAAGATGCTAAGCTGAGCGTCAAGAATACTACAATAAAAAAAAACAAGCACCAAAGTAAGAATACGCTCAGTTTCATCATGAATAGGGCCGTCAACCAGACTTCTACAGAGTATTTACGAACAAAACAATTTAAACCAACGTCGATGATGATGCAGATTGGACTTTTAACTGGTGGTCATTAGGGGGGAGCAGAGGGAGAGCTCAGCCTAGTTTCCTAAGCTCTCCCTCTGCTTACCCCAATGACCACCAATTAAAAGCCCAAACTGCATCATCATCGACATTGGTTTAAATTGTTGTGTTGATAAATACTCTGAAGAAGTCTGGTTGACGGCTCTATTCATGTTAAAACTGGGCGTCTTCTTACTTTGGTGCTTGGTTTTTTTGAGTGGTAGTATTCTTGACGCTCAGCTTTGGCATCTTTCTTAAATTCAAATCGTTTGGCTTGCGCCCCCCTCTCCAAAAAGTAAAAATAAAACAAAGCCAACCAGAACGAAGAAATTTTTTTTCTGGGAGGGGGGGGGGATATCTAGTCGATGACTGGAAAAGGAAACGAGGAAAAATGCCTGCCAGTCTGTGCCAGTCAGGGTAATATGAGGGACCATCAAGTTCCTTCAGCAGCTATGAAATGTATTCTAGCGTATTATGGACGTTAACCAACCACAGTGGTTGATGGGAGGTTTCCAACTTCGCATCCTTGGGTTTACTCCTCCCCGTACTGTGCTGCTTTTCCTCAAAAATGTCTTGAAGGCATACAGACGATCGGTTCATCTATACCAGCAGTTTGCTTCAAAGGACTGAAGGCTTCAATAAACTTATAATAAATAAGTAACTATAAAAGTTTTAATAATTCGTTTTACAGCTCTGTTCCTTTAGTCATTTGGCGGCTCTTTCCCATTAAAAGTATGTTGCTGGTCATTCGGTCAGGGTTTGGTCATTTTACTAATACGTGCATAGGATAAGGGAAAAGTTATTGCATCTATCAGTTTCGTGCTTCATTCGAGTCAAGTAACTGCGCGCGCTGTTTAATTAGATTCATCAATTATTTGTTGTAACATGACTATTAAGAAATTTGGATTCCTTTAGATTTGTATGGGGGTATGTGGCTGTGGGCCGAGGCTCCCGAATAAATTAATTAATTAATTCATTCATTCATTAAGAAATTTGTTCAGTCTGCAACTCTCGTTCTGCAGCGCTGACCACTTCAAGGTCATGCGGCCAAGACCACGAAGCAATGACATCAGTGTTCACCAATAAAGTTTTGGACGTCCAAGACCGACTGTAATAAATATATAACAACATTGTGCTGTAACTTCGGAATCATTGCAAACATAGCATTCCTGTAACCTCACGAGAACAACTGGCACTGCTACGCAAGCGATCCCCTGATAATTCATTCAGTTCCAAAACGGTTATATCGGACTATTTGACTAGAAAACTTAATAATTTCCCCAATCCCCAACATTTTTGGGCACCCAATTTATCTTAAACTTAATAGTTGCGAAGATGGTCGTTCAACCTGCGCTACGGAGACCCTGTGCCACCTATTAGATCCTGAACCACCCGAATGGACTAATCCATCTAGCCAACTAATCCTCATGTGTTACATTAGTAGTCAAATCGCCGTTGAGGTTTCTTCCCCAGTTCGTAGCTCTTCCCTTTCCCACCAAATCTGCTATAAAATAATTGTTACCCTTTATTTCTTATTGTTTTATTGCTTATTAGTTTAGTGCTTCCCTTCTACCCCTGAGACGTGTGGTGCGTTTTGTGCGTGACGTGGGGGTGAGAGTGTGAGGGGCCCCCGCCTGTCCTTCTCCTTTCTCACATGTCCTACGAACTGGTGACGGCTATGGGTAATTGGTTGTAACGCTGTTTTGAGTGGTGCAGCTACAGAATGTATAGTGTAGCGCTTAATGTTTAGTGTTTGATGTATTAGGCTGGCGGGGAGCGCATGACTAAGGGTCAAGGCCCCCAGGGTAAATAAAATAATAATAATAATTATTGTTTTAGTACAAAACAACAGCATTAAGGAACTACCATCATCACGTTGTTACATTGTAGAACTGAGTAGGTCTTCCAGAGTTAAAATTTCCTCATTGGGTAGACGTACAATGCAACCTGCATTGTTACTCTTCAGACACTAGGTTTAGCTCCTCCATCAGTCGCACATGGTCGAGGACAAAGTGAAAAGCCAATGCATTTCTTGCAGAGTTTTGCTTCTACGTCATAATAAGAGCCTGGTTGACAACACTGGTCAGAAGGGCTGTATGAGCCGTATGGGTTCCCCATCACCATTTCAATTAGAAATAATAGCATTGTTGCTTTTCTTGCTGCTCCCGTCTTCATGACTTGATCTGGAAAAGTCACAGAGAAGAATGAATAAGTGTAACAATGATTAATGCCGTTTAAAGTCATCATCTCACAGAAAATGCATGCAGTACTCACAAACAGAACGCTATATCATCTGTTATGATGACCATGGCATACAAACCTCAAAGCCACCTGAGAAATAGTTTACGAGCAACAACTTCTGCAATATAGGTAAAAGTGAGCAACGGGTGGATACGTGGTAAAGGAACTCACCGTTTATCATGCACAAGCCGGCCTTAGAAGGGTTACCAGCTAACTATTTGTCTTTGGAATATTTCATGTGAGGCAAAAACAAATTTTAAAAGCCCTGGGACAGAATATTTAATGCAAAACACATGCATGGTCCCTGTTCAGTGAGCTTACTGCTTACTGAGAAATGTACTAACTAAACTATTAATTCGATATATCCAATTAGAGAGGCCTCTGTCCTGCCAATGGAACCTGTTTTGAGATGACTGCTTACTGAGCAGAGCACTAAATTAAACAATTAACTCCATCCGACCAATTAGAGATGCCTACTAACAACGGATATTGTTTTAAGTGGTTAGGAAAAAATAGTGTACCCTAGCTGCTAGAATTATGAGATCGAACTAAAACGTTTTGTACGGAATTAAATAATAACCAACAACACAAGCAAATATATCACATTACAAACAAAAAACGTTTGCAATGTTACAAGTGTTTGACAAGTGTTTGGCAAGCTTTTGTACTCCGACATAAGTAAAAGATGTAAAAAATTTTTAAGACCTAAAATCAACTCTTACGCACAAATATTCATAGAAAAGTTTGTCAAAAACTAGACGCACGTTTAGTGAAGAAGCAACGCGTCAGCATCGTACACCAGTATCGAATGTAACACCATCAACAGTTATCCTGGGAAGTTTGGGCACCAACTATAACGCCTAGTCTGGGGACCAGAGTCTGTTGACACAGCGGAAGTTCTTATGGTCATCTAGCAACTAAGGAAATAATGATGGTCAACTATGACGACATCGTACCTCAGTTTAAGGGCAAAAAAAAAAAAATAATAATAATAAATGGCCAGCCCACGGAACAACCATAGCGGGGAAGAAAAGGACGACCTAACTTCTTACAGAATTTTAAAAACATTGAAGTAGCGTTGGGCCAAGGCTGAATTGTTAAAAGAATGTTAGTCCTTGGGACGCATCTTGGTGGATTACATATCTCTGGATCAGAGTGCCCATGACTTGCTAGGTGCACCAGGGCTGGGGGTCTCCCTACTTTGTCAGGGGTCGGGATGCTCGTCCATCCGAAGGCACCCTGGGTGTGGGGTAGTGCGGCTGCGTCCGCGATCCTTGACCCTGCAGTCTCAGTGCATTTTGCGGAGACCTGTGCTCTAGTATATAGTGATGCCTCTTTTGTGGAAGTCAGTTACAGGGGCGGAGTGGGGGTTTGTATCCCTACCCTGCGTCTGGAGTACAGCTTCTCCCTAGATTATCTCCCATCAGCATTCATTGGGGAACTGGTAGCAATCTCGGTTGCCCTGGACATTGGGTCTGATCTTCATTTGCAGGACTTCTGTGTTCTTACGAACTCACTGGCCAGTATAGGATTTCTTCGGCGATGTTTCCATTCGTTGCGCTGTAGCCACCCAAATGCGCTAGAGATTGGTTGGAAACTTTTTATCATGCGGCAACGGGGTCTTGATGTTTCTGTTGGGTGGGTGCGGGGGCATTCGGGTACTTTCGGCAAAGAGTTGGCCGATAGCCTAGCTAAACGTGGTTCTGGTGGGGGCTGCAATGCTATTTGCCTCGCTCTTTGCCCCCAGGGTCTGCGTCCGGTTTATGAGAGGACCTTCAGAGAAGAGTGGAGCGTTCACTGGGCCTCTGGCATCACTGGCCGACAGTTGTTTGGTTTACATCCGTCTACGGCATGTCCGCGGCTTCTAGATGGTCTCTCGCGCAGGGACGCGGGTCTGATGTCAAGGCTTCGCAGTGGGCACATTCAACTGCGGGCCCATATGTTTCGGCTTGGCTGGGCTACGTCGGCCCGTTGCGTGTGTGGGCAGTGTGATGAGACCGTTAGGCATTCGTTAGTCGTGGGGGGGGGGCACCCCACTCCTCGGGGGGGGGAGCTGGCCACGGTGTGTAGGGTTGTTAACTTCTGCAGGGCGACCCAGCGATTTGACGTCTGACTGGCAGGTGTCTTCTTGTCTTTCCTCTTCTTCCTGCATTCTGACTATAGGGGTGTGCGGTGGAAGCCAGGAATGTTGGCCTTTGTCGTGCATTTAGTTAGGTTACGTAGGTTAGTTAGCACTTAGTGAACGAATGGTGTAAAGTGTCAGGTAGGTCGCTGCCTACAAGAGATGCGCTAGCATGCCGCCGCAAATTTGTTAATGTTTATTGTTGTTGTATTGTTGTTGTTTCATAAAGGCAGCAAGCTTAGGCATGTGTCTTTATCTGAATCCAAAGTTTTATACACTACAACGAGCAGCTGGATAAAATAGCGGCATGCGACAAAAGCAGCTGCAAATTTGTTGGACAATCGCTGGTTAGCAGCTGGTGGCCCGGAAGTCATGTTAATTTCCATTTACTTTAAAAATCCGATTGTCAACGTCTACAAAGACCTTATGAAATGAAAGTTGCTTCATACACTGGGTGACATTAATTCTACACACCTTTGATGGTTTAGGAATGGAGGGTCCCTGGATTAGCGAGCGGAAGTGGCTCGTGGTGGGAGGGGGGGGGGGAGGGAGGGAATGGATTGTTAAAGTATTGTTCGTGACCCTAAAGTATAGTTCGGTATTGTTAAAAGCATTTTGCTGGTCACGTATCTCATATTTGTGCAGGTGTATGTTAAGCGTTGGTCGGTTTAACGGAAACGTCGTAGTGGAATGGCACATATCTGCCTACCGTAACTCATCCGTACTAACTAATAAGTTGCATTGTTGTTGCTAAAGAAAATCCATCAACAAAAAATGTGAAAGTTATTTATCTCAAATGAGTAGAATTACAGGTTTTTTAAATTGGTTTCGTTCTTTTTTACTTTGCTTTCGTTTTCTATCATTTTGGTTTCGTTACGTTTCAAATTGCTTTAGTTTCTTTTCAATTTGGTTTCGTTTCTTTTCATTTTGCTTTCGTTTCTTTTCACTTTGCTTTAGTTGCGAGATAATTTTACCAATCTGAAGCAAATTAAACGGAGAATACTATATGTAATTTACAGTAAATAAATTAAGATGTAGGTTTAAAGACGTATTAAATTAATGATTTACTGTATACAGTAATATCAGTAATATCCATAAATGGCTACTGCTAAAATTAAGTT
>JAHWFP010069580.1:20745-35306 GCA_023313725.1 Lithobius niger | reverse complement strand
TGTAACTGGCTCACCTAAATAATAATAATAATAATAATTTTAGGATAGCCTACTGGTTTAGAGTTGACTAACTGTCATGCCGTCAATACCCCTACAAAAAACACTACCGAAATCCCTTCAACGTACTTATTTTTAAAAAATAATTGTTGGTATTGTATTCAGAAATACTTTTTACAGTCGAATGGACTCTAATGTGAAGTGTAAAAATTTTATGTTAAAGTGTTTTCTTACCATATAAATTGAAGGACGTCAGATACTGAGCAAGTGTTGCACCCATTTGCTTACCTCCCGATAAAGATTTCTTAGGAGCAACAATTCCGTTTGAAGAGGACGGGCGTCTTGCAGCAATACAGTTGAAGACACCAAGAATCATAGGAAAAGCACAAGATGAACTAATCTGCCATTGAGGTAAGAACTACATCATCGTAACTTACATCAGGCTTAACATCATTTTGTATATTTAAAATTTACTTAATGAATGCTGTCTAACTATTTGCTTAAACATTTACGTAATAATCCGAGCATTGTTGCAGAAGATGTAAAGCCATCAGCTTATTGTCAAGCAACACTGGTGAGGCAAAACAAAAGTGTTTGTTTTTTTGTCATTCTTGTTTCGCTTGGGACAATGCCAATGTGATCTAGAAACACGCTAGTGTACTGGTTGCAAGGCGATGAGATTACTTTGGTAGATAATAAGTTCCTCAAAACAAAACTGTTAAGGGTAACCGCAAAGCACTCCAGCCGTTTTAAGTGGAGATATCAAACGCCAAGCTCTTTCGACAAGCTAACCCACCGAGTAATAGTGCAAATGTTAAATTACAAATCTGAACATTGTTGCTGCGCAATTTTCAAGTCTTGCAATTTTCCTGTCGGCCTGGAAATTAACAACGTAGCTTAGTTTGATTTAAAACAACATGCGTTTAGCTGAAACACGGATGCTTTCTTAGTTTTTTATTTAATTTTTCGTTTTATTTCAAGAGACCTGACCTCAAGGCTTACGCTCCAATACAACTCAACTGAAATACAAACTACAGCAACTGAGAACAGCTTGCAAATATCACATGCAAATATACACTCGTACCCATACTTGCACCACTACGAACCACCATCGTTACCACCGCGTCGAGAACCTTCGTCCATCGCATAAGACCATTCGTCCTCCTACCCAGCCCCCCTCTCCAACGTCTTCGCGCACTAAATCCACAAAACTTCTTCCACACAACACACCAGATGTCCAACTTCTCCGTGCGTGTTTACCAGGAACACACCCAACGCGCGCACTCTTCCGTGGGAACTCCAACAAGAGAGTGCGTTCGGACAGGAGACTTCGCACCACAGTGCACAAAATGTGTTTCTCCACTATGCAAAAAGACCTCCTCCACTGTGCACAAGAGATTTTCCTACACTGTACACCTCCTTCCTCATCATAAGTAAGTCTCAGTACGCACAAGAATATATTCGCACCAGAACACCGACTCCGCCGACACATCCCAGGTGAGGGAGACGTGATGGGGGACTACCACTACTGAGCGCACAAATATAGCCATCACTCATACGAGATACAACCCAGGCAAGAGAGACGAGGAACACAAGTATTGCGTGTTCTAGAGCAGTGTTTTTATATCCTTTGAGAACTTGGCAATAGCGCGCAGCTTGTGGAAAGGACTCGGTCCTCCGGTCAAGGAGATCAAACTCAAGAGCGTTGGACAGGCCTTGATCCATCTTTCACATATGATGGCAACATACTAGCAGGAGTTTAGATTTAACTTGTGGATAATTGATTCTGCGTTGTTGCAGTCAGATGCGTTGTCGTGGCAAACAATTGTAGAAACACTTCTACTGGCCTCTCATAGCTGCATTGAAGAACAAGCCATTCAGTCATGGCGGTCGCCTAATTTGGAGGCCTAAAATTGGAGACTTGGTATCCTAAGGTATAAAACTGGAAGATATAAGTGAAAACCAGAACCGTTTCACTTTGATTCTCAACAACGAGTTAACAGATTTTTCACAGAGCTGGAAGGCCGACAATGCTAACTCAAACAAAAATACAACAACAGTGTTACTTTACCCGTGCCCATGTATCTTTGTATCTTCTTCGAGTGTTATCAGGAGGCCAATCCGATCTAGTGTGCCTCGCCTCTTCATTGCACCACTGTTACACGTTGCAGTATTGTAACATTTACGTATTGTTAGCCGCTCCCCTTCCGCCTCCTTCCCTTTTTGAAAATCCTCGTACTCAAAGGAGCTCTGCCTCGTGCTAATTACACAGAGATTAGGTAACGGCACCCGTAATTAGCAACAAACAATTGCTGTTGGAACAATTGCTTTTCGATTAAACAGTTACGAGAATGTTTTAGTCATTCTTGTACACGTGTCATTGTTGTCGGCCGTTGTCATTGTTGTTTCCATTCAACGAAATGAAAATTTCGTTGAAATTGATGATGATTGCTGCGGGGTAAATGAAAGAATCCGTGTGTCAGCCAAACTCGTGTAGTAGGAAACCAAATGAAGCCCCGTTGGTTAATTGCGAGGCTTGGCGAATGAAACGACAGAAAGGCGTATTTATTTCATAGCTCTAATGCTTTTTTTTCTAAACGGCGAAGTTTTTTTGGTCAGTTAAGTTGTTTATTTCCTATGAAGAAACAACATAGAAGAAACTACATAGAAACAAATCTGCTAGTTATTACTTACATTTCTAAATTTTTCAGAATTGGACGACACACCCTGATGGCAGATGAGCGACGACCAACAAGTGCTCCTCTATTGAGGAGTGGACCAACCCTGACCAAGAGCCCAGGAGAACCCAGTAGGAGCCTTTCTACTTCTGTTGTGGATGACCGCAGAGTACTGGGAAATCCAGAGGCAAACAAAACTAGACAACAGGACCCATCAAGAGAAACAGTCGAGGTTAAAAAAACTGCCAAGAGCACGCGACTTTATCTCCAGCCACCAGCGGTAACCGTTCAGACCCCTTTGCCAATAAACCTCCAACAACAGACGTCCTCAAAGAGGGTTATTAAGTGGCTATATCTTCCACCAGATGAAGAAGACATTGACAGACCAAAACGATCCACAGCGAGCTTCAAATTGAAGAATAGACCCAGACCAATTGAGCCCCAGGATGGCGATTCTGACGGCAATGGGAAAGAAGTTGTACCTACCTATAGTGACACATTTTTTAACAGACCAGGTATAAAAAATAACCCTAGTATTAGTGTGATCGTCAAACACTCTCCATCTGAGACGGCATCACCAGGAAAATCGATCCTTGTCCAAAGTTCTACAGGTTCCACCAATTTGGCTGTTCCAAGCACTGTATCCTCTGGAACTTCGACCAAACCAGTGATTGAAGCATCGGCAACTTCGGTGAAACCAGCAGTGACTCAAGCAATTGGAACTTCGGTCAAAATACCTGTTACTCAAGCACCGACTCCTGCGGTCAAAACAGCAGTTACTCAAGCATCGACTACTGAGGCCAAAACACCGGTTACTCACGCACCGACTACTGAGGCCAAAACACCAGTTACTCAAGCGCCGACTACTGCGATTAAAACACCAGTGACTCAAGCATCGGATTCCAGTCTCCTGGCCAGCAACTCAAAAGTGACAAGTATGAAGAACTATGCTTCTGCTATGGTGACTGGGACCACGCAAGATGGTGTTACAGGCACAGTGCCTAGTACGTCAAATAATACTAATCTGCCATCAGTAATGCAAACTCGTTCTTCCCTGCAAAGCGACATTGACCATGATTTAGAAGAACTGAACCGCTTACTTTCCAGATCTTCCTACAGTAGTGACAGTCAGTTGGGCAGGAGAAGAGCCTCCCATTAAGCAGTTTGCTTAAATGGTCGGTATATATGTAGCAATACTACAATTCTTGAAAAGCAATGCTTTTCTTGTAAGAAGGTTGTTACCGGACTGTAAGAAAGGCCTCAGCCAAAAAAAAAATAACTACTTTAATATGTGTAGTTATAAGCTGCACACACCCAGGAGGGTTTTTGATGCCCTGCATAAACATCACCTTTATGTAAAAGGAACAGTTTTGTGTTGGAATCTTCAGTTGGCAGAATGGATATCTATGTGTAGAAGGAATCCTATTTATGAGTAGAAGGACTTCTCTGCAGTGAATAGAAGGAATTTCCTGGTGTAGAAGGAATTTTCTGTATAGGCGTCTTGTTACATAGAAGGATTCTTCTGTGTCTAGGAAGAAACCTATGTGTGGGAATCGTCTGTCGTTAGTTCTCTGCAGTCAGCTGCAGGAATCATCTGCTTGTAAATGGACTTTTCTGGACGAGGATGTTAGTCGGTTGAATCTTCTGTGCACAGAAGGATTCTCCTATTTGTAGAAGGGATTTAATGTACATATAGGAGGATCTATGCATGTTGTAGGAATTTTCTATGCGTAGAAAGAATCCTATGTGTGAGAATAGTCTGTGAGTAGCATAAATTTTATGCAGTGTAGGAATCTACTTTGTCTAGAAGGAATCTTCTGTAAGAAATATTTTTTTGTAACGTCGTAGTTTAGTTTTCCTGTTACTCAAGTTTGCTATTTTTGTATTTACTTGGTGGAAACTGTGAAGCTGTACCTACAAATGAAATATTCTCTTTTCATAGCATGCTAAAGGTCGATAAAGCCCCAGCAACTTGCAGTTAAAAACCACCAAGTCAACTGTAAATGAGTGAGGAAGGAATAAAAATAAAAACTGAATCTATAAAATTTCATTAGTAAAAAAAAAACATTCAAAGTTCTACTTTATTCTAAGACACATACCTGCCCGAGATAAAATTTTCCACATGACATACAGTATGAGTAAAAGTCATACTCCGTGTATTTAAAGGTGCATATCATACGGGCCAGTGGAGAGCCTCCACGTGGAAACGAGGGCACTTGTCATTCCACTGTACGCTACTACCGATGCACCATGCAACGTACCTGTGTGGTATGCCTAAGAATCGTACTTTGGAAATAGGCTTTGACCCAGAGTCTAAAGCTAGCTATCCAGGCCTCCCTGTCAAAGGGAGAATTTTCACTTAATCTCTGGTTTTATAGCGAGTATGGAGGTTTTGTTTTCCCTCAGCTGGTTGAGCATGGAATCACAGCGAGCTCCCACATTCAAGGTGGCATTTTTTGAATGCAATTACTCGCTTTTGTCTTCCAGATGGATAACACTCCCGTAGAAAAGGCTAAAAGAGTAACACATCCTTTCGACCCGCTTAAAAGGTTATAGGTCAAAGCCTGATTCAGTACTTGGTTGTGCGTATGTTTGTGGCTCACGGGTCCGTGCTGTAAGGCTGTTCCCGTGTGTATGGTGGAATTATGTGCAATTGGTCGGGCCCATAGCTTTGCTGCTACATCTCCACATACGCATCCTGTTACTTTCACATATTCCAAGAGCACAATGCAGAGCATGAATAGCGTTGATTCATGGACTCCCATGGTGCGGTCAATCCAGCAGAATATTTTTGTGCTGTTATTCGAGCGAGGCAAAATGGTAACCCATGTTTGATAATTAACACGCAAACTTAGCTGCTCAGGCTGCCCTAGAATTACCAGCTAAATATCAGCCACTTTTAGTGCCTGAGGCCTTCTCCGTCCTTCATGGCAGACTTTAGGTTAGGGTGGAGTATAGAAAATTTTTTTTTTGAATTCTCATTGGCAGAGTGTGGAAAAGTTCTTCGTAGGCATTGCTATCACACACACAAAATTTCATCACTCTGGGATCGTGTCATGAGGTGTCCCAAGTACCTTCAAGTTTAACATTGTACGGCAATGAGCGAAACGGCAAAAAAGGCAAAAAATGATGTTTTGGCAGTTTTAAATCTAATTTTTAAGATTATCTCATTCGATTTCACCACGCCGCTACTACAAAGAATTTTATTTTTCCTAAAAATTGTGGAAATAATGTAGGATCGAAAATTGGCCAAAATTGATTTTTTTTTTAGGCAATTTTGGCCCATAACTACTACTTACAATAAGTGCGGAAAACATTTTTTTTTGCCGTTAGGGCCACCTTTCTTAGTCTCTAAGTGATTCAAATAAGATAATATTAAAATTAAATTAAAACCCAGTCAAATCATCATTTTGCCTTTTTTGTCATTCCGCCCATCGCTGTAAACCTGAAGGCCCTTGGGGCATCTCAAGCTATGACCCCAGAGTGATGATTTTTTTTGTGTGTGTGATAGTGATGTCCAAGAGCAAGTTTGCACACCCCGCCAATGAGGAATTTAAAAAAAAGGTTTCTACACTCTACCCTACTTTAAGTTCTCTAGCAGGAGGAATGGAAAGAGGTTACTGATAACAAACTGTGGACAGAGATACCTGAAGTTGAAGGCTGACGTTCTTCATCATGTGCTGGTCGTCGGGGAGGAAATCGTCGAACGTTTCTGGATGGGCCACATCTTCTAGACACATGGGAACTTGCTAGTATGCATTTCGTGTTGTGTTCCAGTTCCCAGGTACGCATATTGTGATGGAGCGTCTGTCATTACAGGCGTCTAATGTTGCATGGGGAATACGTGGATAGGCACCTAGCACCCTGGGTGATGGTCTGGACAATCTTAAGAAGCCCATCAACTTCTTAAAAGAAGTGAGGTTCTACGCCCAACCTGGGGTGACATTGGTGGGTTTTATGTTATTAAATAGATGCCAGCAAAAACATTTTGCTTGATGTCTAGTCTTTGTGGCACTTTTGCCGCATCTTCTGCAACTATTTTCTGTGGATATTATGCCGCGTATTCTGCGTCTGTGTCTGATGCTTTAAAGCAAGATCTTCTGCTTCATTTTCTTTGGCTTTTCAGCTGCATATTCTACTTATTGTTCAGTGACTCTTTAGCCGCATATGCGTCTCAACTCGTATGATTTTTACCACCTCGACAATTTTTCTACTGATAATTTGAAATAGCTCGTCAGCTGTGTGCCGTATTGTTGGCCAACTAAGGCCTGCATTGTCTATGTATGGGCAAAAATAAGCAATGCTTTGCCGGCGCATCCTGTCATAGACTTCACTCCTTTCTAATAGTGAAGTGTGAATGATCTTATACGGTTTCTTCACGGATGTTCTTCTACACCTAGCAGAGGAAGTCGTCGAACGAATGTTTATGTTGAAAATAACACGGTGGTTGGTTGAGATTCAACCCACCGGATCTACGGTTGTCAATGGTTGAATAATGTTTGGATTTTACAGCTTCTGTTCTGTACCTTGGAGTTTTGACGTGCTCCCGACCGTAGCCATGGCCTCAGAAGCAGAAAGGAACAGTTTTGCTACGTAATTCCAATCGGCAATTCCAAAGATTTTTTTCACACCTCACTCGACATAAAAACGAGGTATTGCAGGGCCCTTCTCTCCCCAAAAATGCCTGGGGTGGCTGAGGGCAGGCGGAATCAAGGACCTCTGTCGCATGAGGTAGTCATTCTACACATCTATCCACCTTGTCCCATTTTCTTCTGTACCATCGCTCTTTTGATTTAATTCGTATAGTCTGTTCTACATTAAGTTTACAGGAAATTAACGATATGACGCCACATGTGGATATCATTTCACTCTTGTAGACTCTACACAGTTACTGTTAAGTCTACGAGTGGGATGTTTACTTGTTTTTTGCATTCGTTGCGGAAGAAAACGTGGCGTCGTAGTAAACATAATGTAGAACAGCCTATAGTATGTTTTGTCTCCTTCAGTCTTTTAGAAATAAGTTCATTTTAGAATTGAATAAAGAAAAACCTTCACAGTTAAACAGAGACATTTTCAAGTTTGTAAAATATGTCAAAACTTCAGTTTGGTGTGCAAAACAATGCTGCGATTACCACAAAAGGTATTTGTTTTTCAAGAAGCCAAAAAACCTCTAAGCCGAGCACACAAAGTAAATTTAAGGCATGTGAATTGTTGGCCCTCATTTTGATTTACAACTTTTTTAACAGCCTCTCCCCCCCAAAAAAATAAATCCTGGGTTCACCACTGAAATGTCTTACCAGCTGTATCCCAGTGGATTCCTAGAGTGGGTGGGGAGCAGTTTACTCCCTTACTCCCTTACCCATGTTGAAGATTAATTGCACGAATTCTCCACTTTTTTTCCTTTTTTGAAGTGGCTCGTGTTCTGTGGGTCCTTGAATCGAATAGACTAAGGATTTACTCTCACAGATAGAAGCTGGAAATAATCATAAATTGAAACGAGGCGTTGGTTTTAACTATCTGACTCTTATAGAAATAGCCAGTTATGAGAGCTCAGAATCACATGGGAAAATTGTTTCTCAGGAAAAAATAATTATCCCAGTGTCATAGATTACACGGCTGGTGGAAATTATTCGAACGATGCATCATAGGTATACATTAAATCAAGGCACATAATTGAGTTTTGAAAGATTTTGAAGGCATTCATTTGGGTTTTCCGTTGTCTAGGCTTATTTTTAGTATAGGCTTTAAAAGAACCCAATCTATAAGGATAGTGGCCCCGAGCACTAGATCCCCAACGCAACGCCATTTGCCACATGAACAACAATATAAAAGTTCTTTTAGAGTGAGAAATCAGAAAATCGTAACACATAAGCTTTTAAAGTCTTTGTTAGGCCTCTTCTTTAGTTTGCAAGCCAGGTCTGGTCGCCGTATCTGTTGAAGGACATAGACCTTGTTGAATCGGTGCAGCATCGCTTCAGAAAACGACTTCCAGGCCAATTTCAAACGTTTTGAAACAACTAGGTTGCTTCTTTTATAATTTCTGTAGGAAATATCGTGTGTTATAGCGCTATTTCAGCCGTTCGTAAATACTGGTGTTGGATTCGTTCGCTTGGACATGTCGCTTTACTGTAAACTACTGTATTATAGCATCACTCGCTCGGCCGAGTAATTCTGATCTTTTGATCTGATCTTATTATATGCCATGATCGTACGACATGACTCCGTACAGAGAAGGGGAACACTAACTGAACCGATGTTTCTTAATCTTTACGCCGACCATGCTCCATGTGAACCGTGCAAACTCGCCACTTGCAACTCGCTAGTACGTCATGTTTCAATAGGAACCGTAGCCTATTGTTTTCAATTTTTTTCCAACTCAAAAATTGACTTTTTCCTTTTCCTATTCAAATTGGTAGGGCGCACAATAGGGAGGTAATAGCATGAACTTCCTGTTATTGTCGTTTTGGCTAACGATATGTTCACATGTTTGGGGGACCGCATTGACTGACTTCTGGTCGATAATGTTTCTCAATTTTCGTAACTCATAGTGACCAGATGCTTTCTTTGTTTATTGGTCCACACTTAATACGCACCTCTAAAAATAATCGGTAGGACTGATTTTTGGTCGCCTCAGACGGCTAATTACCGAGCAAGTCAAGATTCCTTACCGATCAACACGGACTCGCGCACAAAATGTCCGCCTTGGCAGTTCACACATTAGCGGTGCTGTTTATTACCCTGTTTGGCTATTCCAATGCCCAACTACCGTAAGTAAATCTGCGTTGCTTTTATTTCTTACAGGTGATTTTTTTCCTATTGTCTTTCTTACGTGCCTCAGTTTTGTAACATTAGTTTAAACTAATGTTGCAAAGCATTAGTTTCTTCTCATTTTCCCTAAATATGACATGGTTACGTTACATTCACGCAAACCACAAGCCTACAAATGCCTTGAACTTCGTACTTGGGGGTATCCATGGCTAACGATCGCTTCGTAAGCCGCGGCTTGCCCAAGGCCATATGCGAGAGAAGCGACGGCTCCCCTTCCCAGCAACACGACAGTTTATTAGACATCACAAGGTTCTTATTTTACCAAAGCAACGTTCAGAGAGGTCATTTTTCCAGTCGTTGCGAGAATAGGCGGTGAGCCGGAATGTGAAACACGCGATTTCTCCCTCAGTTGGCCTTTACTTGAACAAGACACCCTCCTCAGCTTCGTGGTCGTTTCGAAGCAGTTGCACGTGGAGTTACGCCTGCTTGGGCTAATCGTAGAACGACTATATTTTTCAGACGTAAAATAGATTAAAACCCACACAGTGTATTTTTAACGTAGGGTATCGATGGAAATGGTTACAATTGGCCGCATGAAACTTGGATGAAACTTGCCGTAGTTTAACCTCAGCCACTTTTTCGCCGGAACCAATGCGAAAATAGCGTTAAAAAAACGATTTACTCGTAAGATACCGAAAAACAGGGACTGGCACATCCTTCTAATGAAAAGTGCACGCATGCCTAAATTAGGCCAATGTTGTATTTTCGCCAAGTGGATATCCATGAGGCGCCATGTGGCCGGCGTGACGTCCAAACATAAACAATATTTTTCATTAGGACGGTGTAAAACTTTCTTATTAATGTAAACTTTTCACATAATATAACCTTTTTTTAAAAAAGAATATAAACATCTCAAATAATATAAACATTTAAATAATATAAACATTGCTACGAAATTTGGTAAGGCTTCTAAAAATTAAGTGGTGTTCGGGAGGGTACTACAAAAAATTGACGCGAGCAGGCGGTGTTTTTTTTTAATGTTTTATTCGTGATTTTTCAGATGGGGCGATGGTTTTTTTTTTAACAAACAAAACAAAATCAGTAGCTTGCATTTTGTGGAGTACAATATCTGTGTTTTAATTATTGGGTGATCGTGTAAAAGTTGAACATTTGATGAAAGTCATGCGTTAGATCCAATTTTTTAGTTGTAACATGCTTCTGCAGAACCTATAGTTTCGAGGGCGTTCATGTAAATGGAGCAAAGAGCTGATGTGGCCATCGGCTCCAGGAAATGTTTGATGAAACTGCTGATGCGTGATCGGAATTTATTTTTATTTTCAGACAATGTCATAAAAAATGTTTCATGCACTGAGAAAAAAACCGATTCGTGCGCTCCCGAGAACTGTTTAATTAATTTTTAAGGCCCAACAGTGTAACGTTTTGCTTGGCGCCCGAAACGATAAATAGGCTAAATTGCGCCATTATTAAGGCGCCAGTCATTCAAAGGTAATATTTTCGCTTAGGAAGGTAAAGTTTTAGTGCAGCGAGATACATAAGCACTTAAAAGTACGTCATGTCCTGAGTTACCCATCCACTACGTGGCACCGTAAAAATATCAGGCGGCAATGCAAGAAATAGGGAGCTACATTATCTACACAGACGCTAGTGTCACGCCAAGTTAGGCAATCACATTATTCAATTGTCGACGACGTAAACCATTGTAGCGCGACGCCATAACGCTAGTGTCTAATATTCTGAAGCATAGTTTGGCCCAATTATTCAGGGACTTGGACAATAATAATAATGCGGTACAAGAGCTTAAACTGTGTAAAAAAAGAGAGCAGTGACCCACCTGAAAAGAATAATAACTCGTGCATGAATGTCAGCTAAGCGGCTTTCAATGACAAATCTGACCGTCAGTAACGTTGCAACTGTGTTACTACCTATCTAGCTTGCTACTAGTCCATTCAACCCCATACGGTGATTATTCACCGATACCGAGATACAGTGAAGGCTTCCAGCTGCGAAATAGGACGAATGGCTGCAGTACGATACGAACTGCGTACCTTTTATGCTTTGCAGCCTGGAGGTTTAACGGGAATTGCGTGGGAAGGCGTTTAAGTACGAAAGTATTGTTACAACCATTGTTAGTATTGTGGGCATCGTTTCTCATTGGACGGCGAAAGTTCGGACAATGACAACGTGTATAGTTGTGTATACGGATTTGACTTGATTTGATTTGACTTAATTACCAGAGCTATACACGGTCATAATCCCTCGCGCTCTATTCTAACCTATAAGCTATCTTAATGCTTACCAAAGATCCATGGATGATCACTCCAACCCCAAGAACCCGCGATCTAAGACCACTCACCCTCACACAGTGCAGTAAGCATCACTGGCCTCTCCCACCACTAAAACTACCCGTGCGAACACAGAAATCGACAAGGCCCATAACTGCGGGCATCCTCCCCAAGAACCTCCCTGGGTGACCTACCGGGGAGAAAACATGTCACCGAAAACGTGCCATAACTGACGTGAGAGAGAAAGTGTGAAACAGTCCCTTTGCCTGACCCACAAGCACAGACGGGGTCAGTACGTCAACCCATCCGGAACATGTGGGAGTGAAGAAGGACATGGCTCTTGCGCAGCCTAGTAAAAAACGGCGCATCCCTTTGCGATATTGGAATTAAATTTGTGATATCAGAAATTATAGTTTCCAAGCGCGAAAATCGAATTCCCGATGTCGGAAATTAAATTCCCGATACCAAAAATTAAATTAGAACATCCGATATCGGAAATTCTATTACACTTTCTGATATCAGGAATAAGTAGGCATTTCCGATATCGGGAATTCTATTTCAGATATCTGGAATTCTATTTACGATATCGGAAATTGGAATTTGCGATATCATAAATTGAATTTACGATATCGGAAATTGAACTTGCGATATCGAAAATTCTAATTGTGGATATCAGGAATTGGCTTCAATTTCCGATATTGCAAATAGCATTTGTGATATCTGCAATTCAATTTCCGATATCGGAAAATGAAGTTTAATTTCTGATATTGGAATTAGAATTGTCAATACCAAAAATACTATTCTGGATATCAAAAATACGCATGAATTCCCAATATCGCAAATTTAATTTTGGATATCGGAAATTGCATTTGCGATATCAGGAATAGAGATATTCCTATAACGGAAATACAATTTCCGTTATTGCTAGCACTTATTTTTAAATAAAACGGCGTGCCATACTAACAGACGCACTGCCTCACATAGGGGTCCCAGTTTAGCCCCACTCCCAGTTTATCATTTGGCTTGAGCGACTCGTACCGTGTGAAAAATAACTGTCTTCGTGGATGACGTCATTTATTAATCGCCGCTTAGATGACCGCGCAGAGCAAATTGTTAGTCTAGGCAACAATGTGGCAATTTCAAGTTTTCAAGGCAACAACGTACCCAGTTTCAACTTCCGGCCAAAGAAATGACACGCTCGCTCGTTTTCATTGTGTGTGTGTGGGGGTGGGGGGGGATTCTTGTCGTCGTTTTGCTTTGCCAGTTGTCGTTCGTTTTTGCCCTGGCTTTTGTTTCGCCCGTGGCTGTTTCCCAGTTTTTGGTCGTTGTGACCTGAATGTTGACTGCGACAGGGAATTTTTTTAGTTAATTCTGAATGGTAACAGACGCACTGACCCCCCCCCCCCCCTTCTCCTAATGTGTGTGGTTATTGCATGATTAGAACGACAATATCACAGGCTAACAGACGCTCTGCCAACACACGGCATGCCCCCCCCCCCCACTGCCATTTTCTCGCTTTGGTTTGAGCCATCCGTATCGTGTGAAAAATAACTGTCCTTCGTGCATGACGTCATTTAAGACTTGCCGGTATGATGACCGCGCAGAGGAAATTGTTAGTCGAGACAACAATGTGCCACTTTCAACTTTTCCTGGCAACGACGGACCAGTTTCACCTTCTGCCCAAAAAATTGACATGCTCGTCCGTTTTCATTGTAGGAGTGGCCGTTTCGAGGGTCGTCGTTGTCTTCGTTGCTGCTATGAGACTTTGGTTTATACTGTAAGAAGAAAAGGTAAAACCTCGCTTCTCCGAAAGGGATGTTCAGATAATCAAAAAGTGAATGTTAATCGGAAATCACGGGAAAAACCTTGTTTAAGTAAATAAGGGTAGGCTATAACCTATACACAGTATTTACATTTTCACGATATGAAATCAGTGAAAGAAATGAATATGATTTTGATATTTTGTTAATAATCTAGACACACGCTAGTGTGTCGCGCCAAGTTAGGCAACAAACATCACAACAAACATCACAACAAACATCACATCAATTCAATTGTCGAGGTTGGAAACCATAGTAGCGCGACGCCATAGCGTCAGTGTCTTATATCTTGAAGCATAGTTGGGCACGTCCAAAGCATTATTCGGTCTGATTAAGTTGGCGAATGTTTTGGTGTGTTGATATCACTCCTTTGAAGGGCCGAACCATTCGGAACTTGTCGGCCCCTTTTACCAGTTTTGGATTTTGATATGATATCACTCCTTTTTTTAAATTGTGTATTTACTTAACTCCACTACGTGCAGATTTGTAACAACGTGCCACATCAACAATAACTTGGTTTTCAACAATTTGGTACTACCTATTGACTATAGGCCGAACCATTTTCAACTTAGTCACCTCTTTATAGGTTTTTGGTTTGGTTTTAATTTTGTTGTAATTTGTTTTATTTAGTTAGTGTTGGTGTGTTGATATCACTCCTTTGAAGGGCCAAACCACTCTCAACTTGGTGGCCTCTTCACCAGTTTTTGGCCTTGTATATTTTGCTTTGTTTTTACAGTTGATTTATTTTTCGTGAATTGGAGTGAATACAATCCACCCAAAACCAAAACTGGTAGAAAAACCCGCCAAGTTTCCAAAAACGGTCGGCCTTTGAAGGTAGTGATATCATTCCACCAAGGAAAGGCCGCCAAGGTTAATCCTATTAGCCAAGTTAATCGCACATACTAATAGTTCGAAAGTTAAATGAAAACTAGAAGATTGCTACTAGCAGTAGCAATCTTCAAGTTTTCATTTAACGTCCAAAGTATTATTCGGTG